>OMLM01012771.1:0-10857 GCA_900302695.1 Helostoma temminkii
CTGAAGCAACAACTTCAATTCGTCCAATAACGAAGACACTTCCACCCAGCACAACTATTTACAGTACTTTTCCATCCACTACTGGAAAATACATAACTTCCAGACATTCACCTATTACCACAAGAAACACTGAAGGTACAACAACAAAACCAGGAGAAACAACTTCACCAAGAGCTACAACAACATCACACATTGAGACAACCAAACCACATAAAGAAATCACAACAGGCCCAGTGACAGTGTCCACCACAGCCGTTGTTGAAACGAAGACCACAGTTCCAGGTTTGACAACAACAAGCCCAGAAAGTACTGTTGTAACATCAACACCTTCTGTTACCACCACAAGTACTAAAGTACCATCCACAACAACAACACAAGGAACAACAACAAAACCAGGAGAAACAACTTCATCAAGAGCTACAACAACATCACACATTGAGACAACCAAACCACATAAAGAAATCACAACAGGCCCAGTGACAGTGTCCACCACAGCCGTTGTTGAAACGAAGACCACAGTTCCAGGTTTGACAACAACAAGCCCAGAAAGTACTGTTGTAACATCAACACCTTCTGTTACCACCACAAGTACTAAAGTACCATCCACAACAACAACAACACAAGGAACAACAACAAAACCAGGAGAAACAACTTCATCAAGAGCTACAACAACATCACACATTGAGACAACCAAACCACATAAAGAAATCACAACAGGCCCAGTGACAGTGTCCACAACAGCCGTTGTTGAAACAAAGACCACAGTTCCAGGTCTCACGACAACAAGCCCAGAAACAACAATCGGTGTAGTCACCGGACAGCAACAGTCATCATCTGTAGTTACAAAACCTTCTATTTTTAACACAACAATTATTGTGCCTTCAAGTGTATTTCCAGTTACAACAACTACAGCTACTACTTTAATTCAACCAACAACCCAGATCCTTCTACCCAGCACAACAACTTTTTCTACTGTTACATCAACTACCGTACCCATCAAAGCTTCCACTCTTTCAGTAATGCCAACAGGTACAACCTTATGTGGCTGCAATGTCAATGGAACTTCTTATCTACCTGGTAGGTGATTTTTTTCTTATTTTATATATGCAGCATTATTTTCTTTCATAAAGTTCATGCAGTAGGGTACATACTGTATGTACAGGCTTTTCAGAAATTGGGGTGCAGTCATCCTTATGGTCATTTGAAGCATTGCCTTATTTTATTCAATTTAATTCAATTCAAATTTATTTATATAGTGCCAATTTACATCAAAGTTCATCTCAAGGCACTTGAGAGAGAGAAGCACAACTACGGGAGAGAAAAGACACAACGTTAATATTAAACAATGGTGATGTATGAATAGATGGAGGAATGAGAGGAGCTCAGTGTGTCAAGGGAGGCATAACTAAGAGATGGTTCAGAGTCACCTGAAACCAGCTCTAACAGTTAACAGTTAACCAGTTCAGTTAACATCTGTAGTCCAGAAAGGCACAATACACCAGGCATTACTTTGTCCACAGGTCAAAGATAGCTTTAGAAAACGTATTTTTCTATTTAATTTTGTGAGATTTCATTCAATACACTGGTTATCAGAGTTAGATTTATGGAATACACTCCCTTCTCTTCTTATCTCAGATGCAACTAATAAGAAGCACAAACTAATGAGTTTTTGTGTATTCCAAGCAATGGTAGATCATATTTATTTATGTATCTGTTTCTTATTATTTTATGATTATCTGAACATTAAATGCTCCATTTCGCCCCCTGACGTAAAATCATATACAGAATTTGTTTGTGAATAGGAGTTCTTTTACATTTTGTGCATTAAAAGTTTAACTCAAATCTGTGTTTTTTTTTTGACAGGCGACTTTGTGTACAATGTCACTGATGGTTTAGGGTGGTGCTATGTTGCATTTTGCAGTGCCTCTTGTAATGTTGAGACACATTCTAGTCCATGTCCCACAACACCAATACCCAGCACAACATCACACTCTACTACTGTATCATTTGGCACCACTACAGCAGCTACAATTTCAAGCTCAGTTCCTCCTACCTCAGTTATTCTTACCTCGACAACTCCATCAACAGTCCCGTCTACAACTACCCTGGATTGTTATGATGTGTATCCAGCAAGAAAGGTGAGATTTTATATGTATATTACAGTATTTGGGTAAGTATTTGGGCAATAAGCTTTTATGATTTTGCCTTTATACAATTGAAATAAAACAAATCTGAAATAAAACAATCAAGCTTTAAGCAAAGTACCTCAATTTTAGGGGCTCAAACGTATTTGGGCAATGTGACATAATTTAATTTAATGATAATATAACCATAATTATTAATATTTGAATGAAAAAGTATTTGCAGTTAATGACTGCTTCAAGTCTGGAGCCCACAGACATTACCAAATTTTGTTTTATACCTGGAGATGCTTTGCCAGACCTTTACTGCAGCCTCTACTACAGTTGTAGTTTGTTTGTGGATCTTTCTGCCTTGGTTTTGTACTTGGTAACTAAAAAGCTGCAGTTTTGGGTTAAAATTATTTGCCTTCAAAAAATTGGTTAAGTTGGTTTTACAGTATGTTTATTATTATACATCTGCAGTGTGATGCACGTCTTATCAGTATATCGTATCAGTATAGTATTGTATCAAGTATTATGGAGGCCACTATGCTCTTGGGAACCTTTGGTGCTGTAGAATATTTTTCCAGTTCTGTGCCTTGCGATAATCCTGTCTCTGAATCCTGCAGGCAGTTCCATTGAATGTCCAATCAATTTCATTTACACTTGATCACACATAAACTATTTGTGTACATAATAAATCACATACAGATACATTTGTAAATATCTTTAAGGTACATTTGTTATTTAGATTGTTCAGTGGCCAAGTCAGATTCATTACTTTGTTCTATATATTAATGGTTTCCCATTTGGCTTCTCGATTGCTGTCCAGAATGGAGAGACCTGGAAGGTCAGCAACTGTTCCACAGCTACCTGCATCAATGGAAATGTCACAGAGACACCTACTTCCTGTCCCACAGTACAACAACCAATCTGTGCCAATGGACGCAAAGTTGTCAAAGTTTATGATAATGATGGATGCTGCTTCCACTATGAATGTGAATGTAAGTTAAACATGAAACTTTTCATTACAGCATACCACTTGACTTTACATTATATGCCACAGATAATCTGGTTTCACTGTATTACTGTTCAGACTCTCAATAGTAATACACCCATGTTACAAAAAAAAGATGGCCTGAGACATCACTGCATTACGAACAGGCATGATTCTTTGTTGGATATCACTGCATGAGCTTAGGAATACTTCTATACCACACAGTTCACTGTACCATCCAAAATGCAAGTTAAAGCTCTGTCATGTGAAGACTAAGCCATATCTGAACATGATCCAGAAAAGTTGCCATCCTCTCTGCTTCAAAGCTAAGTTAAAGTGGTTTTTCGTTAAGTGGAAAACTATTCAGAGGTGTGGCTGCAGAATGGGCAACTTACAGATCTCAAAAGGCTCCAGCAATACTGAAAAATCTAAGTTTTATAGCAGTATATGCTCCCATCCAGACAACATCTTTTTAGGGAAGGCCTTATTCCATATTTCAGCAGGACAATGGTAAAGCACATACTGCATCTACAGTATGACAACAGCATGGCTTCATAGTAGAAGATTGCAGGTGCTGAATAGTTCTGCCTGCAGTCCAGACCTTTCACCAACTGAAAATATTTTGTGCATCTTGAAACGCAAAATAAGACAAAGCAATCCAGGACTGTTGAGTGGTTATAAACCTATATCAGGCAAGAATAGCAAGAACATTCCTTTCCCAAAACTCCAACAACTGGTCTTCTCCATCCCAGTCCTAATAGAAGGATGCTACACTGTTTTTTGCTGATTTTACACAGCATCCTAGCATTTTAGAATTGGGGTTGCTTTGCAGTAAACTAAACCCAGTACAAAAGCATTAGTACATATACAATATATATAATACGCATGCATTAGTGTTTTCCATACTGGCCCCTACTAAAACGATACCACAATCTGCCTTTTTTGTGTAAAATGTAAAAAGGCTACAGTGCCACCTGTGTGAATGTGTGTGTGCACTACAATCCAAGATTTGTGTACATCTTTTAGGCAAAATAAATAGTCTGTATGTGGAGCATACAAATGCTAACCGAGCTCACACTTTTACAGTCTTAAAGTTTGTTCTGCATGTTTATATCCACACAATGGTCTGTGGAATTAAGCTTCTGGACTTACCTTGGGAAAGCCATTTTTTTTATGAGACCTGACAGATGCAGTCTAGAAAAGATTGTACAAGATTTGAAAGAAGAGTGACAAAATGTTTTAACAGTTATGAGTAAACTGTCACACAGCGACAAGCATAGCCTTTTTGGTGGAGTCAATGATGTTCTATTCATGTTTTTACACACTCTTAAATAAAATTTACATACATGGTTCTTCTTATCCTGCAGGTGTGTGCAGTGTCTGGGGTGGATTCCACTACATCACATTTGATGGAAAAGCATACAGCTTCAATGAGAACTGTTCTTACTATCTGGTCAAAGAGATTATTACTGAATATAATCTGACTATTATTGTAAATAACAATGACTGTGATCCTTTAGACAGGACATTTTGCCCCCAATCTCTCATAGTTACATACCAATCCTACACAATAGTTTTGACTCAGCTGAAGAATTTCGAAACAACATCTAATGTGGTAAGCAATTGTTTATGGCATTCATTGTTTTTGTGTAATTAATCTGTTTGTCCTAATGATTTGTTTTATTCTAATTAGCAGTACTTGGTTCACAGTCTTCTATATTATATCTCTCTCTTCTCTAGGTGTATGTAAATCAGAAACGCGTCTACCCTGCCTACAGCAATTCTATTCTGCACCTCACTAGCACAGATATGCTGATCACACTGGAGATACCGGAAATTGACACAAAAGTGGTCTATAGAGGCTCATCATTTAGCATCAACCTTCCCTATTCTTTCTTTGGTGGGAACACTGAGGGCCAATGTGGTGAGTTACTAATACACTTAATCCCATGCATTGACCTTCAGGTTTCTAGTGCCTCCCAACAAATTTAAGCACAGTAACAATCAACATAGCAAGAGTTCTAAGTTGTTGCTTAACATGTGTGAATTAGGTCAATTTACTTGACTTCAATTCAGTTTACTTTACTTCAATAAATTTTAGGGCATTTTACAATGTAAGGTGTAGAACCTTACAATAAGATAACTATATAGAATTATATAGAAAACCTAACAAATCCCGCTTGAGCAGCTTTAGGACACAGTGGAGAGGAAAAACTCCCTTTAATGAAAGAAGCTTCCAACAACACCTGGCTCAAGGTGGGTGGCCATTTACCTTAACCAGATGGAGTGAGTAAAGCAGACAAAGAAAACAAGCAAAAAAACAAATCAAAACAAAAACAACAGCATATACAACAAGCACCAGACAAAACACTGGGCAAGTTGGTGGGGTCAGCAACAGCACACTGGAAACTCAGACCTCAGAAAAAGGGAGCTAGAGCAAGACAGACGGTGAGGAAGAAGCACAAATATGGGTTAACTACATGCAACGGTGGCTATAAGTGGAGAGAGAGAAGAGGGAAGGGGAATAGGGGAGCACAGTGTGTCAAGGGAGGTTCCCCAACAGTCTAAATGTATAGCAGCCTAAATAAGAGATGGTTCTAAGTCACCCGAACCAGGTCTGACAATAAGCTTTTTCAAAATGGAAGGTTTTAAGCCTAGCCTTAAAGTGGAGACCAACACACCAAGGTTGCATTAGTCACAAGGGGACATAAGAGAAGCCCACTCCTGCCCCACTTTCCCTGCCAGGCTTAATGTTATCAAAAAAAAAAAGAAAGCTGAAACTGAAAAATTACATTTCAGTTTTCTTTACAACACAGACCTGGCATATCCCAAATGATCAGAAGAAAAAAAGTACATGAAACAAAATGAAAGATGATGAAAGATGAAATATGGCTTGGACACACAAAGGAATAATGTGCGTTTCATGAACAGATTAATGTATTCAGCTTTGTTACCATCACTGCAAAGGGGTTTTCTAGGGATCCATTCTCCTTTGAAACATACATAATACTACTAATGTTTGCTGATAAATATTCCTTTAAAGAACCGCTTTTCCAACTACAATGGTCATTTATAATATTAACAATGTCTACACTGTATTTCTGATCAACTTGATGTTGTAAAATCAGCTTTCACTTTCAAAAGCACGGTCATTTCTATGTGAGTCCAAAAAACAAACAAACAAACAGTTTGAGGTTTTTAATGATTATCAGTGCTGCAGCTTAATCCTGCTGTCTCTTCCTTTCCAGGAACCTGTGACAACTCACAGACCAATGACTGCCGTTCTCCTAACGGCCAGGTGGAAGGCTGCTCTGACTTTGCAGGACAGTGGCATGTCCCAGGTACCCCCTGTTTCACTCCCACAACACCACCAACTACTACGACAGCACCCAGGACCACCTCAACAACACAGCCCCTGTGCAAGCCTGCCATCTGTGATCTCCTAACCACCAGGTGAGGGGAACCACAAAAATTAATTATCTATTTATTGTTTTAAGGTGGGTGCAGTGGTGCAATTGGTAGGGTGGTTGCCAGTTGACCTATGGGTCAGTGGCTTGAAACTTGGCTACTGCCACATGTTGGAGTGTCTCTGTACACTTCGGCACTTTGTGTTCAGTAGTACCTGAATACTGAGTTTTCACAAGCCAAAGTACTCTGAGTTCAAGTCCAACACTTGGGAAAGGGTGCGTCAGGGAGGGCATGCGGCGTAAAAAACTGCAAATAAATATGTGGACTAGGCTCCACTGTGATGACCCAGACTACAGGCCAGTAGAAAAGGAGCCTACTGCCTTCCATTACCTTACATCAGATACTAAGATGATATTTATTATTATCGTTGTTTCTGGTTTCTTGGTTTATGCAACATCATCTGATCTTTTTTTTAAAAACTGTTCTAACTTTCATGTCAACTCTAGTATGTTTGCACCGTGCCACGCAGCCATATCCCCTGGACCATTTGTGTCATCCTGTATATCTGACATTTGTAACAATGGCAATGACACATGCTCCAGTCTGGAGGCCTATGCCACTGAGTGTTCTAATGCAGGAATCTGCATCGACTGGAGGAATGCCACCAATGGCCAGTGTGGTAAGATTCATGGTCAATAGTGTGGAATCATACCGTTGTTTCAGAAAAGCCAGAAAAATGTTTAAATATCTCCATGTTACAGAGCACAAGTGTCCAAGCAATAAAGTGTACATGGCTTGTGGCAGTCCTGTAGAGCTGACATGCAATGACAGGTAAAGTATTAGTAGTAGTTGTTTTGTTTGTTGTAACATTTGCATACCATTATGCTGACACTTAGGTTGTTATTGATTTTGAGTTAAAAGTTGTGTTATTTAATGTCAGAGATTCATTTACGTGTACGAAATAGACTATAGAGGACTAACTGCATTTTGTTGTAATTGTCTGGAGAATTTTAGATCATTAGTAACTGTTTTATTGGCCACAGTAATAATAGGTAATTCCATTTCCGACACCAGGTACAATAAGATGTTCCAGGCAGATAGCACTAACTACACTAAAGAGGGTTGCTTCTGTCCTCCTGGCACCACGCTGTTTAATACTGTCTATGACACATGCGTTACCTCCTGTGGTAAGCAAAGATCCTAGAGAAAACTTGGGTTACAGTATACATATATATATATATGCACTGGCTGTCACCAACAAATCTACAAACATGTTCTGTTTAAATTGCAGATTGTGTTGGACCTGATGGAAAACCCAAACAGGCAAGAACTCTACCCAAAACATTTATGTACACTAGCAAGCATGAGCTATGTGCCATAACTGTTTTCTTTCTCTTAACCAGCCTGGTGACACATGGACAAGTGACTGCAACAGCTGTGTGTGTGACAAGGATTCTATGAGTGTACATTGTCAGCCCATTCAGTGTCCTTCAGTGCAGAGCCCAGACTGCAGTGAGCCCGGCCAACAGTTGGTCAACAAAACAGATGGCTGCTGCACAACACAGTCATGTGGTCAGTTTTGTCACAGTGTTACTGTGTCACAGAGCTAAATGTCACAACTAACTACTGTAAATATTATTTTGTGCATTTAGTAGACAGTGAGTCTTTAAAACCGAACTGCCTGTGCAGAATCATCATTTTCACTAATTTATTTTCTGACTGAAGTGGTCATCACTAACGACAGAGTTGTTGTCAGAGTTAACCTCCTTAAATTAATTTAAACAGCAAATGAAAAAAGAGAGCCTGGGTCTGGATCTTGTGTCCCGCTAGTGTCCCGCTAGCGTCCCGCTAACTTGAAGAATTGCTGTTGTGGTTGTGGAAATTATATTTCTCTACACTTACATAAGTGCTTTTTCACAACAGAATGCAATGCAAATCTGTGCCCCTCACCTATCACCTGTCCACTGGGCTTTGGACTAAACATCACCCACAGTGCTTGCTGCCAATCCTACGAGTGTGGTATGTGACTCTAGTTTATAAATATACTGTAGATGTACAGGTGTACAATGTATATAAAGCAGAACTGGATGTCCTATAAAAAATCCCACAGTTAACCTAAAGTTTATACTGCATATAGTGAAAAGAAAGTTTGAATATTGGTGTATTCAAAGGTCACATGTATTTACCAGACCTTTAAATACATATATTTATGGGTCTGGCATTTTAAGTACTTCCAACCTCACTTTTTTCACTTTTTTCAACAAGTATGAGTCCACTTTATGTACATGATAGTATGGATACATGTATTGTTGTAATAATATAGTAAGTAATTTTCAAAAGAAATAGGTTATATCCACCACTAGTTTTCTAATTTCAAAAGTCCAATGCATTTTCTGTGATCCTGAGAGTTAAGTCTGAAGCAATTCATCTTTACATCAAAGCCTCCTCAGATAAATTGTACTTTCAATGTACAGATAGTTGGCCTAACTTAGTATCACTGATCACATGAGTGTTGTCCCTTTTTTGTTTCTACAGTTCCTAAAGGTGTATGTGTCTATGACATGACTGAGTACAAGGTAAGCACACAGTAAACCTCCAATCATCAATTACTGTATCTGTCACACTTTAGTTATATGAAGGAGGACACACTTAAGCAGGCTAACAAGCACACTAACTAACTAACAACTGCATGTAATTCGCAAAATCATTGATTATTGTGTGTTTTATAGCCTGGTTCCAAGATACCAACACCAGAAACACCATCTGAACCACCATTAGAAGCACCAGAACAACCACCAGCAGGTCCATCAGGGACAACAGCAGGTCCATCAGGATCAGCAGGACCATCAGGAACAACAGCAGGTCCAGCAAGACCAGCAGGACCATCAGGAACAACAGCACATCCATCAGGACCAGCAGGTCCATCAGGAACAACAGCAGGTCCAGCAGGACCAGCAGGAACAACAGCAAGTCCATCAGGACCAGCAGGTCCATCAGGAACAACAGCAGCGCCATCAGGACCAGCAGGTCCATCAGGAACAAAAGCACATCCATCAGGACCAGCAGGTCCATCAGGAACAACAGCAGGTCCAGCAGGACCAGCAGGACCAGCAGGACCATCAGGAACAACAGCAGCGCCATCAGGACCAGCAGGTCCATCAGGAACAACAGCAGGTCCAGCAGGACCAGCAGGACCATCAGGAACAACAGCAGCGCCATCAGGACCAGCAGGTCCATCAGCAACAACAGCACATCCATCAGGACCATCAGGAACAACAGCAGGTCCAGCAGGACCAGCAGGGCCATCAGGAACAACAGCACGTCCATCAGGACCAGCAGGTCCATCGGGAACAACAGCACATCCAGCAGGACCAGCAGGTCCATCAGGAACAACAGCAGTGCCACCAGGAGCTGCTTTCAAGCCAGGGCCCTGTCAGGAGTGTTACTGTGGTCCTAAAATGGATCCCATCACCAAGCTGAATATGATCAGCTGTAAACCTATTGTCTGTAACACAAACTGTTCCAAGGTAAGACATACAATGAAACACACATATTCACAAGTCTTCACAAAAGCATCACTTCTTTTTGGGCAAATGTAAAGACAGACAGAAATTCCACCTGGGCAAAGATGGAAATTATGGCAGAGCTGTTAGTTAATAGATTGCCTTGGACCGCACTTGTGTATTACAAGTAAATGTATCACTTTGAAAATAAGTATGCATATGTTTAAGTTTTCTTTATTTACCACTCGTGTTTCTTCCTTTACCTTGTTTATATTATTTCTTTTAAAAAAAAGTATTCATACTCTGATCTAAACAGATATCTCCTACAGACATCTGTTTAGATCAGGGGTTGTTTTAAAGCTCTATCTCAAGATTCAAGATTCAAGATTTCAAGATTCAAAAAACTTTATTAATCCCAGTGGGAAATTGTTTTGCCTGTTACAGCTGCTCACTCATCAAGAAAGGAAAGAAAAGAAAGAACCACTCCCAGAAAAGTCAATTACAACAAAATAACAACGAGAACACACAAATCAAAAATGTGCAGTACTGGACATTGATAGTGACAAACAATATAAATAATGTTATGATGACATAACTTTAGATGTGTCAGTCCTCCACCCTTTTGCAGTAGGTGGAGGAGTTGTACAGTCTAATGGCCACTGGGAGGAAGGATCTCCTGTGGCGCTCTGTGGAGCACTTGACATTGATCAGTCTCTGACTGAACGTGCTCCTCTGTCCAGTCAGAACACTGTGTAGTGGGTGGGAGGGATTGTCCAGAATCGAGAGGAGTTTGGACAACATCCTTCTCTCTGCTACAGTGTGAAGAGGA
>OMLM01012776.1:4671-23872 GCA_900302695.1 Helostoma temminkii
TGATAATTTTGTTTACTATTGAGGTCATAGAGAGACAGCTTCAACAAAACTAAATACATTTTATTTCTTGCATCTCGTTAGATATTACAGATGTACCTAGTATATGGTACATAGAACAAATCCCCCTTTGAGCAAGCACTAGGCAACAGTGGAGAGGAAAAACTCCAGCAGAACCAGGCTCAAGGTGGGCGGCCATCTGCCTCAGCCGGTTGGGTGAGTGGAAAGAAAGAGAAAGAGAAAAGAACAGCAGATCACACAACCAATAACAACAACAAGGTTGTTCACGCTTCCTTCACAATTCCAGGAAAACATTAGATAACAAGCAGCTTTACTGATTATTCTTATCAGCTCACTATTGCTGATTTTAACCATGAGCAACATTTGAAACTGAAGATGTGCTGTTACTTTAGTTACTTAATCTGGGCTTGATAGGAGGTTGATTTCTGACCTGCTGCTGACACACGTACATGGTAAGAAATTCTGCTCAAACTCATCACCTGTTACACATGCAGAAAATCTAGACTTGTTCATATTACCTGATTTGATTTTTTTCATTAATCAAAATGTGTGTTAAAACACACACAAATAGAACCTATTTGTAGGCCTGAGAATAACAACAGATACAGATGGAGGAATAAAGAATAACAGACACAGATGAAACAACATATATGGACGATAGTATTTTATGTGTATTAAACTGACACAATCTGTAAAAAATATCAGTTTAAAGAGTAGAATAGAGGTTTGGAAGTTCATCTCTGTGGACAGTGAGTATTCCTGGGAATAACTTACAAAGGAAGCTATCACATCAATCAATGTCAATCACATCCTAGGAAGGAAACATCCAGGTTCCACTGATTTTGATCTCTTTTTCTTATCTAAGTTTAATTTTTAGTAATTACAACAAAAAGTACCTTCTGAAAAAAGGTAAATGTCTTAGCATAAGAGCCACAGCAATAAAACTGCAATATGTTCAAAATATGTTCAAAATTATATTAAGAGAGGACCAATTATTACATTATTAACTACATTAACAATAGATTAAGGGACTGTGTGTAATATGCTGTGTGTTGGTTCCACTGGTTTTCAAGCATTTACAACACGTCGTACATTGTGTTTAATATGTTAAAGGAGGCAGCAGAAGAAGGTGGTCAGTTTTTTGGTGATAGCCAACCAGTTGTGTATTTTTGTCCTTAACCAGGCCTCAGTTCTGCTACAACACTATAGTTTCCCTTTAATTTTTTCCTGTTCCAGAGCTGCACGTTGTTGCGGTGCAAGTCTTGTTCTGAATGTTTGTCGTGTGTCACACACACGTTTCAGCTGGAAAACTGTGATCATGATCTTTTATGCTCATGTTGTAGTCAATGTACATCAACCGTGCTTGATTCAATCGTCTTTTATAAATTAATAAGTAAAAGGTGTCTTACAGTACGTGCAATAGGGGTTCTGTAATAACAGGGCTATAGTTACTGGAAGAGTTGCCACAACGTTGACGTTTAAAAAGTAAAATGCATATGTCAGTGTATGTAACATCATGATTGTGCTATAAACATTTTAGTTATGTACTATGTACGGTGTAAAAAGGGAACATAACCACTTCATCCCAGTGGAGAGAGCATCAGGATCTGGAGCTGCTTTGCTGCCTCTGAATCTGAACAGTCTGCCATCTGAAAGTTTGCCCCAGTCCCAAAAACAACAAACAAACAACAAAAGATATAAATAATATGTAATATCTCACCAAACATTTCACTGCGACTAACCTCAAGCTTTTACACACGAGACACAAAACATCACTGTTGTTTCTTAGTCCGTTTATTTCTACAGCAAACTATTTTTTACAATGTTGCAAATCTACCACAGGTGGGAGTTAACAAAAAAAAACTTTATATACAGTTTATTATGAGACAACATAATAAATACAGGTATGAACATTACATGACCAGCTGAGACAAAGGAAAGAACATGCAACAGGTTGCAAGGATTAATCACCTTGTTTCTTAGACCAGCAGTGTGAGAACAGAGGCTACAGGAAGTGATAGCTGACTTATGTCTGAAGAAAAAAAAGAAAAGTAAGGTACAGCAGAATACCGACAAGTGTGTAACAGCGTGTCTAGATCGGCTCAGTACCAAAAATTAAAAAGATAATTATAACACATGTAAGTCTGTACATTCATTTACTTAAATAGAATTGGCCCATCCTCAGTGGATTTCTTAAATGAAAAAAAGAAAGAGTCCCTGTCCATCCAAGGACTGAGGCTGAAATCACTGATACTTATATCTCCTTATTATAACAGAATTTAAAAAGAGCAACTAGCCTGATGCTTTTCTACAGTAGGTTGACTGTACCATAACAAACCAAATTATATCCCATAATAGTAATGCATTCATTTGCTCCCACTTGGGATCCATGTAGCATCTCATAGCAGTGATACCTCAAACAGCGCTGAAATTCACAGCCGTGCCCAGAGGTACGACCATATCTCACTGCAGTTGTTTCGTACCTTCTCTACTGAAACGTTACCAAATCAGAGATGAGCAATCAGATGTTACAAGTGCACTTTAACAGCCGAACACCTGGGCCTCGTTACCGCAGCACAGAGTTGAGATGTGCTGCAGGATTACATGCAAGCCGTTTGCTGACGTGCAAAAAACAGAAGTTTTTGTTTCAACATTTTGTAAAAGTTTGCAAAGCAGTGGTCAAAAAAGTGTGTGTACAAAATCCATTTAGTTGTGAGAGTGTGGTTAGTGTCGGAGCTGCGAATATGTGAAGAGGTGCTGAAGGAGATGGAGAGGGGACAACTAATACTGGATTTGCATCATCAATGCACACAGGTCCGTTCTCCTGCAGATTCACTTTTTTTTTGAGAACTAAGAATTACAGTGCTTTATGTCCCGTTCACTCCTTCACTGTCCCACTCAGCAAACTCAACAAGTATGAAGTGAATAAGGCCTGATGAAGTCTTTTCTGCTGCCTTGGATCGCAGTCTCCCTCTCCCGACTCTGAGCGAGGGAGTGTTTTCAGTATATACAGGACTTCCTCTTCAGCACTGAGACTGAGCAGCAGCCTCCAGGTACCATTCCATAAACAAACATTATCTTCTGTTTGTGAAAGAACGGTCAGTGAAACTAAATAAAAGGTTTCCACGAGTGTCGCACAAAGTCTGTGTGTGTGGAATTGAGTGAATTCAGATTCTGAATTGTGCAGTTCAACAGTGAGTTTGTCTTTTCTCACTGTTTGAAGGATTGTCAATTCTGCAGCTGAAGGTTTTTTTAAATCAGCTTGTTGCCAGGTAGAGTTTCCTGTTTTCATTAAAAGGGAATTCAATCTATTCAGACACTCATAAGACTACAACTAATCCACAGGTTTCTGTGATCATGATCAATAAACTTAAAATATTAAATAAAACGCTCACTTTCCATGATATTTATTTTTTCTTACAGTATTTGGTTTTTATGCTTATTGCCATCACTGGGCCAGCCAAATGACATTCTAACCACTGATATAATTTTATTTTGATGATCAATACTTCATGGCATCATTTATGAACTACACTTGACCATTAAATCTTGGGGTTCATTGTCAAAATGTGATGTGGGAACTGTGGTGAAACAGTGTTTCCTATATCCAAATATCTGCTGATTCACTCTCCAACTATCTAAAACCAATCCAGTTACATTCAAACGCTTCTGGAGCTGAAGTGGGGAGGAGGGGGATTTAAACGATGAGACAGGTTGAGGGGATCCCCTCGGGACAGGAGGAGAAGTGCAGTGGAGGCTGAGTAGCGAAGGAGGACAAGGAAGAGGAAAAGCAGGAGCTCAGAGGCCCATGTCCTGTAAATCCTCCACTGACGCTGCTCCCAGAGTCCCCAAATGAAAGCCCGCTCCATTAGCTGTGAGAGGAGACGTCCGAGGAACTGCTGCTATTGCTGTTGGTCGTCTGGGCCCGTTTAATGTACAGGTTCAGCAACTTCATCTGCAAGCAGGCAGAGACATAAGTTAAACCTGACCTCAGCGCAGCAACATCGTGTCTGCTGAAGAGCAACATCACGTTTTGTCGCTTCCATGTCTGGTTATACTTCTTATGACCAAGTTGTGTCAAAGTGGATGATGAGAAGTCAGAAGTTATGAATGCACATGGGAAGATGATATGCCTCTGCATCTGTGGAAGAGGTAGGTGTGTGTGTGTGTGTGTGTGTGTCTGTGTGTGTGTGTGTGTGTGCGCATGCGCACAGACACAATAGCTACAGTCACTACCTTGCTGCCTGTGAGCTGTGCCAGGTGAGGTTTGAGCTCTTCACCAATCACAGAGTAGATAGCCACCAGACAGAACACACTTGCTTTGCGAACGCTGCTCTCTGTGTTGTCATAGCCCTGCAGAGATACAAGGAATCAGACACCCCACACACAAATACTGTATTTAGACATGCAGGCTCAGCATCAACAAGGCAGAGGTCATAGTGTACATGAAAATATTTTCACTGAAAAATAAGGTGGGTAATTCCCAGTGTCCCTCTAGGTCCACATGGTATTTCTGCCTGGTTAACAAACAGCTGAGGATGTGTTTAACATGCAGACCTGAAGGAGACCAGGGATGATGTCAGGCAGCAGCTGCAGCAGTGACTCCTTGGCGATGCGTTCAATGACTTTAGTTTGCATCTTGATGGCAGCCAGGTTGATAGGGTAGTCGGCTGTCTGCACGATGGGGCACAGCACCTTGATGCATTGCTCTGGGTGGATGGATCCGGCCAAGGTGGAAGCTGCCTCCTCAGCTGCACGCACCACCTAGAAGCACAGGAACACATTAATATTAGGAGGGGAAAAGTGTATTGTGACATTCAGGGAACTCTTCTCAGTGGGTGACAAGTGGTGTCAGGATTAACAAGTAGAGGAAGTTTTATGAATTGATGAAGTGAAACAGCAAAGGGACACAGTTAGGATCAAGCTGGTGAGCACAATGAAGCATTTAGCAACTACAAACACAGACACACTATATGTCTGTCAGATGTTGGTGAGATTAGTTATAGAATGGGGAAATGATGTAATGTAGCTTATTCTCAATGTTTTATGTGTACCTCCTTGTGAGAGTCTTTGTGAGCCTCCAGGGTCTTCATGATGGTAAGCTCAGCGTAGTTTTTGAAGCGGGCTGGCTGGTTCCTGAGGATTTCTTTCAGCACACGCAGAGCCAGGGCTCGAATAGTGTGCTGCGAAGAAACAGCAGCATTATAAACCAGTTAGAAGTGAAAATATCCCATTTCATGCTGACATCAAACACAACTACGTTCTCAGTTTGCTCTTATTATTGATAAAGTGGAGTTGCTGTGGCTACTTTTAGCTTTTTTTGCAAACTCATGGTTTATGACATGGGTGGCCAAGTCCTGGCGACACTGATGGGTGGCCACCCTTGCTTTAGAAAGTTCCATTGCACTCATTCATACACTAGAAACCCACACATGCAGAGGTTTGGCAAGCATACATCTTTGTCACCCAGTGTCTCCAGCAGCAAGAGGAGGATGGTTTTAAAGTGTTCGTCCCACACAGCCAGGTTGTCTTCTCGCGTGATCTTCAGCAGCTCCACCAGAGCGCCTTTACGCTCCTCAGAACGCTCATTGTGATTGGACAGTTCCTTAAGCAGGTCGGCTACCAGATCTGAGTGGTCCTGACCGACTGCTCATCAAAACAAGGAGAAGAGTAAGTTATACATCAGCAATTCAACTAAAGACACCTTGCATGATCCCAAATAAAATCTAAACTTAGTTACAACTGCCCTTTATTGCTGTATAAAGCATATTACTGTGTTATATCTATTAGATGTACCGAGAGACAAACATTCAGGTCATTACAGATAATACCACAACCATTAGTAAAAGAATCAAGCAGGGCAGATAGTTAGTTAGTTACTCAGTGAACAGTGAAAAGAAGTAGAACCATGAAACTCTGGTGAGCAGAACTGACAGAGCCGAGTGAATAATGTAGACAAACACAAGGTGAGTGGAGTGAGGGTACGGTCGGACTTATGAGTCCATAAGTCCATCTGACAGTTTCTCAGACAGTCAGGCAGGGGAAGGGGAGGCATCTTTACCAGGAGCAAACACTTTGGGCAGCGTCATCTTGTTTTCACCACTTTCCTGACGTCGGCCTGGAGAGGAGGGGGGAGGTGGACGAAGGATGAACATGGAGGTGGGAGACAGGAGGGTGCAGAGCAGAGGACGTGATGACAACAATAACAACAGCAACTGATGCACAGACTGGTTTGTGTCTTACAACAAGGGAACTGCTGACTCACACGCCTGTACTTGTGGCAAACAATATAGAGACTGCTTCACTTCTTTGTGTCAACGTGTGTCTACTAGTATGAATACACTGAGTATCTAACCAAGCAAGTCAACGTAGAGTAAGTATGTTTTGCCACATTTGTGGTTGTAATCTCTTGTCTCAGTGTCCCTCAGCAGTAGTACACTATAAAACTGTGATACTGTCACACACAGTAGTAAGCAATACATTACAATGGCTTCGATCCGAAACAAAAAAGCCTTGAAAATTCAACTGGTGTAAACAACTACAACCAAAAGTTTTCGGCGGCTTTGTTTGGGACATGAACTCACAGTCGCGGAACTGTTCCACGTCATCATCGAAGACGGCCTCCTTCAGGGCGCTCTTATCATATGCGCAGATGGTTTCCCCATATCCATACGGAGCGAACTCACGACTGCGTGGCCCAGCGAATGAGCGTGGCGATGGCGTGTTGAGTAGTGAGGTCTTGTTGTCCAAAGCGGTGCGACCCCCTTCCACTACGTCTAAGCCCAAGCGGGCATCAGAGCCAGGGGATGATGCTACACCTTCTCTTCCAGCCTGTAAAATAGCAGGGTGGGTGGGTGAGCTTTATCCTGCCTCTTCAAAATTGGGTAATGTTAGACAGAGGTTTAAAGGCTAATATTCAAGAGAACTGTGCTACATGGAAAGGTTACTCACTGCATCGTCTCTTTTGCCCTCCCGTCTAATTGGCTCATTCAGGTCCTCCTGGCTGCGGTAGCTGAAGCTCTGAATGGCCTCAGTGACACCGCGGAGGGAGCTATAGATCTCGTCCGAGTTCATGTTCTCTGTGTCATACTCCATCATGCTGTCAGACACACAAACACAAAGAAATGCACACAAGATGGATGTGAAATACATATCTGCAGAACATACACATGACGCATGAATTTGTTTTGCCACCATGCAAAATGCATTAGCATCACATCTGAAATGCAGAAGGGTTAAATGATTAAATCTTTAATTGTGCAGTTTATTACGGATTTCACACAAAAGTTAATCTCATTAGTGAAGCAATTGTTAGACAGTGTTTCCATTTCAGGCGGTGAAGTAATGCGTGTTCAGCAAAAAAGTGACATGAAAACTATAATATAGTCACTGGTTTGAGAAAAGGAAATTTGGAAAGGAAAAGGGTCCAGGTCTGGCGTAGTTGAGGGAATAATCTCCTGTGTGTCTCGTCTGCCTCATTACCTGGGTGAATATGCTCTGCGCAGGACCCTTAAGGAGGGGGCAGCAGGGGTTGAGTGAGGTGGAGGAGGAGGAGGAGGGGCAGGGGGGTGCTTTGACAGTCCGTCGACACCCCAACCCCATAACCGACTGTTGCCACAGCGCGGCCGGGATGGAAGGATGGACAGACAGGAGTCAGAGAGAGGGGTAAGGTGAATGGAAAGAGACAACACGAGGATAGCACAAGAAAGGAGAGGAGGAGGAGAAAAACAACACGTGTGTGGAAAGAGAAAGACAAAAGACAAAAAGAAACTAGTCTGAGCTTTAAGATTAAGGGAAGTGTGACGTTAGGTGAGAGCATTCGGAAGAAACAGAATCCCATAAACCGGGATTCACTGAAAATACTTTCCCAATTTTAGACACAATAGTCTCAACATTAAAAGTTCAGCTACGGTAATCATAACCATGAAATATAACATGTCTATGTGTCAGTGTTTATGGGCTTCTGCTTGCACACGGGACACTAGTGTCTCACTTATGAGCTGCTCAGTCAGTTAAATGGAACCCAGTTCAAACCTGGGTCATATTTATGAAGAAACTATAAAATTGGGAAGAAAATTTCTAAAGCGTTCACAAATTTCCACTGTATATCTTAACTGTTTTGTAAGTTGTATTCGATTTCTGTTTTAACTATGATTGTGTTTGTGTTGTAAACTATCTGAGCAGCTCACTCGGCATCATGCTTCTACCAATCTGTTAGATTGCACATCTGTTGGATTGTGCATTGGTTTGAACCTCATTCATGCATTAAGAAAGAGATGTGTTGTATAACAGTTTAACTTCAGACTGCTGATTAGCTAACCTTGGAGACAGTCCTCCATGGGAACAGTTTGTTGGCGATGTGAGGGGGCTGGTTCTGCTAGGGGTGTGGCGCGCTGGTGTCCGGCCAATAGTGTTGCTTGGAGACCCCTGGAAGGCAAGGAAACAGTGATGAAATCTGAATTGGGCAACGCTGCTGTCAGATGGTTCTGCTGATCTATACCAGCCTAGTGTGGTGCTTCCTACTGTTGTCATGGTCAATTTTTCATTTGAGTTGAGATTCTGGGTGAATGACTATATGATTATCAGTATTTACTGACCACATTGCTGCTGGTATTGCTAGAGTTCTTTAGGTGGTTGTGCAGCAGTTTGGTGGCTCCGTCCTGGAAGGTTTTGGGCAGAGCTCCCAGCAGCATGGTGAACTCTGGGGTGTTGAGCTCAAACAGAGCAATTAGCACCACCTGCGCCGCCTAGAACAGTATACACAACGAGTTAGGATAAGTGAATGCCAGAGTGGGAAGGTCAGATAAAGCCCTGGGTTCCAGAAAGTGACCATGTGTTTTTAACATAGCACACAGCACAGATACTGTAGTGCAGGTTGTAATCTAAAAATGCCTAGTACTAGTACTAATTTTATCATTGTTTTCTACAGGGTCAAAAAGGACAAAAACCACTGTGAAACCATGGCAACAGCTCTCCAGCACACTTTTTGGTAGTGTGACTTACACATAGCCTGTGGAAAGAAGATGATGTAACAATGTATACAAATATTCAAGAACATTTTGGAACATGTCAATGTTGCAACATGCAAGTGAGTACAAACTTGAAGGGGCTGTGAAAGTACAAGTTCACAATTATAATAAAAGTTCAAGATGATGGTTTAGTCCTTTGCTTGGTCTGTGCCAAAACTCAGAAATGTTTATTGTGCTTGATTTTAACCCCTCTACTTACTATATTTAGTCTGTAAGTTTTGGAATGTTAAGCTAAAATAATCTCAACATGTCTAGTTCTTCAAAAGCTTTACCTAGCACTATACAAACAGATATAAACCACTGTTAGTATAAGCTAAAGTTAAAAATGTAAAAGTCTTACTGTATGAATCACTATTACTGTCCAAAAATAAAATGTTAACAACATGCAGGTATGCAGGTGGATGACACAAAAACAGACCAAATGTGTTAGACACACAGTTGTGACAAAAAAGTATTAAAGGTTAAATAGAGGTTTAGCAAGAAAATCAGTGTAAAAATCCATTCATACAGAGAAAAAACAAAAAGGAAATCATTTCTGGCTGCACAACAAGCTCAGTTTAGTTGTGAGTGGTTGCTTTGCAAGGCACAGACTATTTGTAGATAGTTATAGCAAAACAGCTGGAGCGCATATGGCAGAGGTAAGTGAGAGATAAAACATTTAAGTTTTCACAGTCTTGAAGGCTGGTGGTTAGGCACCGGGCAGGCGGGACGTGCTTGTTGTGTTGTGATTGGTTTTCGGAGCGGGTTCTACCTGCTTACACCTTTCTTCCTGGTTGCCCTCGGTGGACAGTAAGGCTGCAGTGCTGGACCTGCCAGCTAGCTCCTCGCTCACCCAGTTATGAAGGGTCTGGGGCACAGTGGCAAGGCAGAGTGGGCATTACGGCATCACACAGGTCCTCCACCATCACATTTGGATGAAATACTAAACTAAACTTTCATAATGACCTGGCAATAACTATAATAGGATGGGAGTAGGAACAGGATATTGTTTGCATTTGTACTCATGCAAATTAGCTAAAGTGAAGAGGATATCATCATTATTTTTCTTTAGTTTTCCTGGAGACTAGGCTCTGATTTCAAACTGGAAGAACAGCAATAGAAAAACAAACATGCACATCAGACAGAAGATAATGAGCCATCTACATGGACCATTATTTCTAGGTATGTACCTGCTGCTAGACATACAGGCTGAGGAATTCAAATGAAAAAAATATGTTGAGGTACATAACATGCCACTAGCTGTAGAGGGTATCCCCTCATTGTCAGCCAGAATATATATTCATCTATATATATATATATAGATAGATATATATTCACAGATGGATCTCCTGTGTAGATGAATATTCTAAAATGTTATTTGTGTCATAATAGTTTCTACTTGTTATCTTATAATGGCTTTAGTATAGCACTTTATTTCATGTTAATTACATGTGCATACTAAAAATAAAAGTGTTCTCTCTTCATTAAATCTGGAAGTAAAAGAATAAATTTGTCGCCTCTCTGCACAATGATTAAAGCCTCAACAATGAGGATCAAAGTCTTACACATTAGCCAGTTAAACACAACAACAAAGATATTTCTAGGTCAGTGCTAGTACACTGGCTAAACCAAACATCTTGTGAAGCGAATTTGA
This sequence comes from Helostoma temminkii, assembly GCA_900302695.1. Classification (NCBI taxonomy): domain Eukaryota; kingdom Metazoa; phylum Chordata; class Actinopteri; order Anabantiformes; family Helostomatidae; genus Helostoma; species Helostoma temminkii. Next base: position 15,352 of record OMLM01012776.1, read on the forward strand.
CCCGATATGTTTGCAGTACTAGTAGATTACTTCTGACACAGAGAGCTGACTCACCTTTCTGACATCAGAGCTTTTGGGTTCAGTGGTCCAGGTTATGATGCGAGATACGGCCAAACGTGTCTCGCTGGAGTTGACAAAGTCTGTTGGGTCCATCTGTCGTGCCAGGGACTCGATGTACTTCAAAATGGCCACCTTTACCTAAAGAGTTGGAAATCATCCAGTCATGTGTCATGTGCATCCTAGTGTTCTACGGATCTTGTCTCTACGAAGAATTATGTGTTTGTCATCTAACTTTACCTTGAGGTTTGGAGTTTGAGTCTGGTCAACAATAAACCTCATCAGAATGTTAAACTGTTGGTCAAATGGGAAGGACTCCCTAACACAGAAAGAAAACAAAAGTTAGCTCCTATGATAAGCTCTTTGACAAGCTGGACTTTATGAGGTTGTACTGAGGCCAGTGTTTCACCCATTTAATGAATACTGAATTACGTCCCATGGCGCTCTACTGCAATCCTTCACCTAATTTCCAACAGTGTAAACTATCCCCTCATTCACTGGAAGTTCACAGCCAGTTATCTTAGTTATGCCTAACATCCATGGCTAGCTTGAGTTTCAGACCTTGTGACATCCAGGGCCTTCTGCACTTTAGCCTGGACCGAGCCCAGCAAGTCTGCCCCCATCTTCTTCAGCAGCTGAGTGAGCAGGACAAAAAGCCAATCCTGCAGGTCCTCCCTGTGCACTGTGATGAAGTCCACAAGCGTCTCCAGAAACATGCTGAACACCTGAGAAATATGCAAACAGATGCTTACTTTAAAGAAACTGTATTACAGTGTTCTTTTCAGTCAGACTTGGGTTCATGTGTGTATAGTAATATAGTGAGAACAAACTTACTCTCTGTTGTTAAAGCCACAGCAAGGCAGACCATGCAACAAGAGACATCCATTAGTATCATCAGTCACATACACATGCGGTATACATTTTGACAGCAACTAATTTCTGTGTTACAGATTTATATTAACGCTACACATTTACTTTACAGTCAAAACGTTGCTTGTTGCTTTACTAAGTGAAATGTATTTGCTTTACCTTGCTGTGTGGATCTGCAAACATCCTTGTGAAGATCTCACAAAGTCTCTTGAGCTCCACTCGGCTGTGAACAAAAACAAATCAGGGCCTCAAAAGGAGGAGTAGCAATTGACATTTACATTATTTCATGAATAGGTTAAGGACGTTAATATGTACTGTGTGTTTACACAGATTCATGTTCAATCTTTGGTAATTATAAAGGCCATGGTGGTTTAGCCCCTTTAATTCTATCTCAGCCTTAATCCCACCTCAGTATTCTTTGGCTCTTGAGGAGATTCTGCAGGCCCAGCAGACCTTCCTTCCTTTCTGACCAGTTAGAGCTGGCACAGTGGTTCAGGACCTCCGCCACATCCTCTGTCTGACGCAGGTAATGGGGGATGCCTCCATTTCGTGAGCTATATGAGCGTTCCGAGCAGGCGCTGGACGCATCACTGTTAGCGTCGTCGTCAGAATACATCCCTGGTGATTCATACCGCCGTCTCAAAGGCTTCCTCTGTGGAGGAAAGAATAACATTAAAACACAGGAAGAGTCTCTGAAATCTCCGAAAGGTCACCAGTTGCATCAAGTAAGCATGCAGTGTTCTGTACTGTTTGCTAAGACAGACATCTCATGATTTGTTCTACGGTTTAAGAGTTTTGTACATAACACAGTTATAGTATGCAATGTAACATCAAAAGCCAGTCAAGCCGTGCCACGTGCATGCAAAGGTCCTGAGCACAAAAGCAAAGAGGAACACTTCAAACACTACATCATAATAAATTAAATTGACTTTTAAAATAATGAAACACATTTGAATAAAGTCAAACAATGATGTTCAATACATTAATATCACAATAATAAAAAATATCTTTGCTGGCAGCTTTTGACATGTGGTGGACATGAACATTCGGTGTAAAACTAAGTCCATAAAAAGGGACGGGTGTTGAGGGGTGTCACAAGCCAACATAATGAGCCAAGTTACATGTTTTCTGAAACTGATTAGTGCATGATGGCATGAATATACAAACAGTATGTAAAATGACTAACTACCTTATTCCTGGAGTCTCCTAACAGCTGAAAGGATAAGAAACAACCATAAGAGAAAGAGGAGAGAGGGTAGCTGTAAAGGCCGAGCATGTACAACGTTAACTGGTTCAATTATCTTATCATCTCAATGAGTCTCTTAGTCTTCATTCTGAAGCTAGTGTAATCTATGAACATATTGTGTTTTTATTACATTTATTACAGTTTTGATGGCATTTCATTCTATTCAGTTAGTTTGGAGCAGTGAACACTGATAAAATCCTGACATGAGAGGATTAAGACAGTAACCTTACAAAACCTGATTTTGTGTACTGCATTTCCAGGATTAAAATCTGACCAAGGTTAAAAGCACTATTATCATTGAATGAGGCACATGCTAACCACCTGCTACTTTGAGAAAGCACTTTACTGATTTAGAACATTCAACACATGTTTGAATGCCTTGTGCTCATTTTAATATGAACTTGTCATACCTAATGGACGTAATGACGTTGGTCTTAATAACGACTTACCAGAGCATCAGCAACTGCTGCCTCCACCTCGGTGCCGGTGTTAAGAACCCTCATTGCATTGACCGATGCTGAGATTCTTGCTTGGTGAATCAAACCGTACCGGTCTAGACAGTGGGAAGCAAGTGGTAAAAGAAAAATGTTGATAAAGAAAGGTAGAAAGCTGGTGGCTGTAACTGTAACTTACCTGAATACTCAAAAGACAAGGTTATATTTTCGACACATTTGATTATTTTACTATACACAAAAGGGCTGAAAAGATCACTACGGGGGTATGGATCGCCAACACCCAAAAGCGAAATGAAAAGAATGTTGCAAAGAAAAACACAGAGAGAAGATGATCACGTTTCTTTAGCAGAAAGCACAGGCATACATTGTAGCTATGCTGTGTCCCTGGGTGATAGCACCAAAGAGGAAAGAAACAAATATTTATTGGTCAAAAATAAAAACAGCAAAGGACGACAAAACCAGATGACTGCATATACCATACTGTAGCTCCTCCAGAACAAAGACACTTAAGTACTTTTTCAGTGTAAATGTACTTCAACTACAAGCAAGGCCACTAATGAGACAAAAAGCAAAGAAACAAATATACCGGCAAGGCTGAGTGAGCACATCAAAGACAAAGATTACAACTAAAATAAAAAAGTATCCATAGGGCACTGAAATGCAAAGTGGGGAATATGGGACAATCACATGAAAAAGCATGATGTTTCCCTTTACATGCTAAACAAATACTCCTATGTTCTTACCTTTCTTTTACTAGAAATACTCAGAAAGTGAAAATAAAGTAATGGAATGGTGGATGTTGCCTACTATATAGTACACCAATGAACACAATTACTAAGTCATGCTGCAGTACAATACAGCCTTCAAGGCATGACATTTGGAGAGTAACTGAGAGGGGTTTGGGAGCTCAGAAGGTCTGGGCATGCAGGTCACCTGACTGGCTGTGGGGGTCGGCTGTGGAGAGAGCACTGGTTGAACGAGAGTGGCGTCGGGAGGCTGTAAGGTACAGGAGAGGTGGGCAACATCCAGACCGGAGGGTTAGTGACATACGCAACAGGTTCAACACCAACCTCTAATTTAATCTGACTGAGATGTGGCTTTCACACTGGTGCACTGACAACCACACATCATGGGGCTTTTGCTTCTAAAAAAACCTAATGGTTGGGTTGATATGTTTAACACAGGAATTACTGTGGCTCTAAAAAGTGATGGAAAAATTTATAAAAAGAGCTCATTACACATTTCAATCAATCAAAACTTATGACTGAGCTTAACTCTGCTATTACAGAGCTTCTATCTCTGTGTGAAAAAGTTACACCTACAGCAAAATAAACTGTATTTAGATGTGAAGTACAGTAAAACTGACAGTTATTCATGTTCACCTGTAAATGTACAATGTGTACATATGTATGACATGGAGAAAAAATAGAAAATAAAAAGTTTAAACAGTGTAGCAGTAAGAGAAGAGTCAGTTCCTTGCAGCTTATTTGTTGGAAGAAAAACTGGAAGGCCTAAATCAAGTTATGACTGCCTGCTGTTCCTGCTGCTTCTTTGTCAAAATGTTTAATGATGATATTTATACCTCACACCACCATCATACACAGTATGATTCAGAAACAATTTAAACACAACGTAAAGAAAATGCTAAAAGAAAAGTTAAACCCAGCACATAGAATCTTCCCTAGATCAAGAAAGTTAGCCCATGCACAGACAGCTACAGGTAGAATGAGAAGACTAACAAAAAACACCCTCCCGACCCATGTTGGGAGGGTGTAAGCATCTGGTAGGTATTGTCCAGTTGGGACGCTCTGAGCTGGAACAGCTACTAGCTCAGCGGTACTCACCCAGAGGAGCGAAGCCCCGAGCGGGGCTGGTGTCGCGGCTGCTCTCGCGACTCGTGTCGCGACTGCAACCTTGACTCATGCTGGGACGGGGAATGCGGCTCCGGGCTAGCGTGCGGTAGGGAAGAGCAGCAGGAAGAAGAGCTTTACCACACAGGCTGGCTGTCAGGACAACACGTTAGGTGGGAATGTCAGTGTGAATTCATGAGGGGAATGTGGGGGTGACATTCAGAGTTGAGGAAAGGAAGAAGGTTAGGGGATGCAGAAGAAGAAGAAGAAGAAAAAGAAGAAGAAGTAAAAGAAGCAGAAGAAGAGGATACAGAAGATGAAGAAAAAGAAGAAGAAAAAGTAGTACTAGTAGTAGTAGCAGTCTTGAAAGCATAAAGCCTGGGAGACAATATGCTGGGGGACCAATTGAACAAACAAAAACTAGCCACTGTGTTGTTCTAAAAGCCCTTATTATGGTGCTGCTATAATGTGACTAGTGTTAAGAGGACAGGATGAATAACAAGTACATGGTCATGATCACCACCTTTAATGACATTTGTCCATCAGGTCGAGACATTTTGGGAAGAGAATCATCTGCAATTGCATTTTGCAATGACAAATGACAAACTATAATGCTCAGAATAACTTTATGCCAATCACATTTGGATGTTTCTTCTAAAAAAATGCACATTTTGCTGTAATGGTGCTACTTTTCATGACTTTGGGCAGTTACCAAAATTATTAAAAATGATCGACTGGTGATTGAGGATTGCAAAAACCTATTAACAACCCTGCCAGTAGAAATATTTTGTTCAGAACAAAAAGAGAGACCAGAGACTTTTTCTGGAGAAAAAGAAATAGCCTGAGAGACAAAGGAGAAACAAATCGAACAGTGAAAGAGGAAAGCTACAGTTGCAGAGAGCAAGTGAGAGAGTTGGACACTACTAGTAAATGTTAGACAATCTGGACACTATGCACAACTCAAGCTTTTAACTGTAGTGACAAAGATTAGCTCCATACAAAAATATTACTTGCTGTTAGTTAGATGCAACAAATACGAGACGTCAAGATGAATTAAGATTTGTTAAAACAAGAAGAACAAAAGGACATAAACAGCGTCTCTCACTATCAAAGAAACCTGTAAGACTACACCTGAGGGATCTGCAACATTCACTGTATGCCGTTACTGGAACTATATTTCAGTGATAGAAACTATGCAAAGAGCAGCTAGCAACCAAAAAACAAACTAACTTATAAAAAGTCATCAATCAACCCTGACATATAAGAAGTGTGATACTGAATTAGACCGTGGGGAAAGGGTCCATTTTGACATCTACACAAGTTTCTGTCCAACATAAACATTTATTTTTATTATTGATGGGACTTTGTGTTTGTTTACTATCAGTCTAGAACAGAAGGTCTTCATCTTCAGTCAGTATAATAAAATTTGTTAGACGAGCATGTGCAGCATGTTACTAGTCAGTGTTTGACTCAGTTTTGACTTTTGTCTGGACTGGGCTAGCAAGCCAACGTAATTAGGGTGTGATTTAAAAAAAAAAGCTTCACAGGAATTCACTATTTCAGACTCATGGCACACAAATAGTAGTAGGAGATTATTTGTAAAGAGGTTGTGAGAGTTGTGTGCTGGAGTCCTGGCCTTACCGAGGCCCATTCGGCTGGGGCTGGTCTCACGGCTGCAGCCCTGACTGCGAGGGATCCTGCTGCGTTTGTCAGCTGGGGTGGTGGAGGCCGATGCTGTGGCTCGAGGGATCCGGCCGTAGCTGCTGTGGCCGAGCAGCTTGCCTGGGGAGCTGGAGCGACTGCCAGCTGTCAGACATACAAATATATTTTAAAAAAACATATGTGTGGTAGTTAGACAATATTTAGACAATGTAAAAGACAGGCTGGGAAAAGGTAATGACATTTCAAAACATGACACCTGTGTCAGTAGATCCAATGGTCTGGGGATATTGAAGCAACATAAAAGATAATGTAACATAATGTGCAATATTGTATTCTTCTACTCTTATTATAACCTCTATGAATCAATGCGCTTTATGGTTTTAGGTATTTCTGAGAGGTGAGTGAAAACGATTTTGGTGCAAACACAGAAACAGGAGACAAACAGAGGTTCACCGAAAAGTATTTATGGTCTTTAAAGAACAGAGGCTTCGATGCACACAGTGTGAGGGGTTGGATCCGCTTTCAGCTAACTGTGCTGTGAGGGAGACATTTACTGTAACACTAATCACCAGTGAGAACAGTGAAAACAAAGACAACAAAATGGCTGATGGAAGATATTTCCAACTCCAAAGCTTCTCAAACTGTGGGGAGAAAAGTAATCACACCTAAAAATGTGGATATATAAGTGAAGCATGCTTCTACCGTATATGGTGAAAAAGCTTAGAAGACTGTGATGACATGCAAAGGTGCTAGAGGGAAAGTGCTAAGTGCATGAAGCATCTGGGTTATGATCGGATGATGCTGAGGCCTTACCACTGATGGGATTGGCTGATCTGGATCCTGGGTGATGGAAGCAATAGGCAGGACAGGGTGGAGATCAAGAACGGTCAAAATGAGACAGAAGAGTGTTATGTTTAGTGGTTTTACCCAGCATGCACTTTGGACAGCTGTGAACATGTTAGCTGTGCACTGATCAGTCACAGATCTCAACAACACACAGCCACATCCGCAAGTATTTGGACAGACACAATTTTCATCAAATGAACAGTGTAGGAATGTAACTGGCAACTGGCTGCTCACCTGTTTTAGGCCAGGGGTGTTTTTTTGTTAGTTGAACTAAACAGATAAAATGTCTAGAGCTGGTTTCAAGTCTGACATTTACATCTGGACTTAAGCAAATGCTTCAAAACTCATTAGATGGCACTTAACAAATAAAGATGGACAAGGGACCTGAAACATGCTGCAGAAGCAACCCAACATTTTTCAGGTAAAAAAAAACTAAAATATTCTACATGACCAAATGTGTCACATGACCTGAATCCAACTGAGCATCATTTCACTTGCTGAAATGCCAGAAAAACAAGCAGGAACTAAAAACAGTAGCAGCAAAGGCCTGGCAGAGCATCACCTTTTTTTGTTTTTTTATTCATTTTTGAGCCCTAAAAACAGGGAAATTATGTATAAAAACTAAATCCCCATGTCTTATACTTCCATATCCTCGTAATGTCAAACTCTTTACTTTATACACTCATCATATTGATCACAAAGCAGTCAAATGTAATATAAAAAAAGAACATAAAACATATGTATGCATATAAACATATCTTTAAATCATTTCGGTCATTAATCATTTACTTTTCCCATGTTTCTCAGAGTGAATATTGTTTAAACTCTGCCAGTGTCCAAATACTTAGTAGCCTGACTGTAGAGATACAAAAAACACACAACATATACACTACATCTCAAACAAAAGCACACACACTGTGCATGCATATTGGCGCACACACACACAAACAATGACTGGATGTTTTCATGCTGCTGTATTGCATGAGAAACATCAGACCCATATAGTGAAGGGACAGCGAGACATCTAGTATGATCTCAAAACCAAAGAGGGCAAAGATCATACCTGAGAGCTTGGTTTGTACATACATATTGTAGTATAGTGTAATGCTGAATGTGTGAGTGTGTATACATACGCTGGGACTGGGAGACCACTTTGGCTCGGCTACGACCCCTACTGTCCACCACTGAGCTACTGGCCCCGCTCACGCTGCCTGAGCTTTGTCTCCTGGTACGAACACGACCTGGACACCAAGAGAAAATACAAGACAGGGGAGGAAAAAGAAGCAGGGGAAGTTTAATCACATACACTTTTTCACCCTGGACAATTACAACTACAACAACCCTGGAGAGACAGAATGATGAAGACCTGGATAAGAGGATAAAACATGAAGGGGGAAAACAGACAAACCTGGGATCATTAGTATTTCCAAATAATTCTCAATGTTTAGCGTTTCCCCTACCATTATATTAGCGGGGCACTGTGCCCCCCCAACGACAACCCCCAGCCCCTTTGAAGGTCAAGGTGATATGACTTA
>OMLM01012776.1:33985-50107 GCA_900302695.1 Helostoma temminkii
ATGTCAACTGTGTGACTGCACATGTACACAGGTGCTTTCATTTATCCAGGCTGATCAGCCCTTAGTTGAAGACTGAAGGTGATATGTGAGCAATTACTGTAAATGACATCACCACACTCTGAAGTAATAAGGGTACGCTCTAAAATCTGACTGGCAAACTGCTGGTTTAACCCAGTAACAACAGAATCCATTTTTGTTGGCTTGAATCAGCAGTTCTGAGCAACAAACAAAATTTCACATGAGAACCGTTGGACAACTCAAACAAAAGGTAGCTAAGTTTATAATCAGATAACAGATTTGGGTCCATATCTACCACCTCATGAGGTTACCACACTCCATTTAAGGAGGTTTCATCCATCTTACTACTAAATAACCATCAACAACCTAAGGCAATAAAACTGAGGTGTACTGCAAGTGCAGTCTGTAACAGGCTTTGTTCTTTCACAGCAGCTATATTAACTAGTGAGTTACTGCACAACTCTGCTACACTTAGAAAAAGGTTCTTTTCTCACACACACTGGCAGAAATTTTTACAGCGCAGATAACGGTGATCAATTCAAACATAGACAAACAAATGTGACAATACTTAAAATACCCAGAAAACCATTTGAACACATAGAAGATGGAGTATTGCAGCTGAAGCAGGCCATAAGTACTGACTGATGGTAATACAAATTCATGATACAGCACCACTGCTATCAATGTAAAGGTTGTGGGTGAAGCCACCAGCTTATTGTGTTTAGTTGCATTCTTGACAAGTTATCTTACATACTTGTAATCATCAGACTGCCATATACACCAATCAACCACAAGATAGTGCTGCTACGCAAAGTGCATAGTCACAGAGTGTCCATGGTGACAATACTCTCCACCACAGGGATATTCTTTTATTACAAAAATAAAATCAGTAACTAATAGGCAACGTTGTCTAAACTTGCAACAAATAATGGTACTTTATGACACATTTCCAAAATAATGACTAATGACAATATTGACTTAAACAGTCCTGTTCATTGACTACAACATTACCCATAACACCCTTAAATGTAGGTGCATGGAAATCAAAACTTATTAAACATACATTATAATGTAAAGGCTGGCAAAATAGCTGATCTTGTGACATCTTCAGTGCAGATAGATTCAGTTTTAAAATGCCTGTTCCATAGTCTCTGGACATATACGTGTGAAATCACAAATGGCAGTGCTCTCCTGTAATGTAAAATATACACTTTAAAATATTCAAAGTCTAAACTGGGCTGAACTGTGATTGTAATCAGGAGCTATTCAATCAAAGCACACATATGATGCCTGGTTTCAGTAGATGACAGATTTTACAGACACATTTTGGTTGAGTGCAAGTGCAAATCAGTTAGTGGTCAGGGATTAGATCACTGTTGTTTAACCAGAAAACAAAAATATATAGTCAGGTGTAATTGTGGCATCAAGAATGTGTTACCGATTGTGCCCACTAGGTGTCATGATACACTGTGAACACACTACAACACACTGACGTACTCCGAGTTGCTGAAGCTGCATTAGAACTGCAGAGTCACCAGTAATGTCTCTGAACCACACATTTATATAATAGGGTAGATCCCCCCATGCTCTGCTCTTCAGAAAAAGAATAAAAAGCCCAAAGGCACAAGGGATTTAGAGAAAATTCTGGGAAGTTTATATCTTAAAATGGTGAAAAATATTCTGTGCTTGAGGGGTGTGGAAGAGAAAAGGGTGGGGGCCTCTCTCATACAGACCCCATTCATTCACATTCATTAATTCCCTATCTCATGCTTCAGTCTCTTCCATTGTCTTTTCTATCACTCTCAGCTTTTCTGCCTGTTCCTGCTGGTCCCTGAGGGGAAACTAAAGGGGCTTCCCATCAGGCCCTGGGTCGCATCTGTCACACAGGCCATGGTTTAGTCAGCAGCCTGTGGTGTTACATAAGACACAGATGACTGGTGATCAGCATTATGTCATAACGACAAAGATGTGTTGTTTAGCTGACAAGCCAGAGAGGCTGCTGACCTTTCTGTAGAAAATTAACCTTGTGGCTACAAATCTGGATTAATAATAGCAAACTTCTACCAGCAATTGAGCCCTTTGTCTTATGTTGTCTCTTACTGCGTTTTCTCCTGCACCATATGACCTGTGTCTGATCTTCTGAATTTTAACCTGTGCTGACACGTGCTGCTGTGAAACCTCAACAGACCTGCTAATTAAAATGCAAACTGTGTGTTTAGCTTAGAAGACAACCAAAAATGGACTTGATAAGGAAGTCCTGCATGTTGGTACATGCGTAAATCTTCAGCATCCTTGCTAATCAAAAGTATCTACAGAAAGCCTCACATCTAAACTGGATCATAAACAGTCATAGTAAAGTACAGTATTCAGCAGTAACAGTAACAGTGGGGAAGGCAGAGCGACACCAGGTCAACATAAAAAAACTAGAAAGTGAGACCAACTGTTGCATCAATTCACATCATCTTAGCCAAGGCCAAAAGGTGACACTAAGACATGACATAATCCATCCCAGGAAATGGTTTGAGCCAACCTTGCATATGAGCTGTCAGATCGATATCAGCCACTGCAATTCCTAATCACAAATGAAACACAATGGCATCTCCTGGTTTAAAAAGTCAATTTTGCTAAAGCAATGCCAATGCCATATGCCAAAGCAATGCAACAGGAGCACTTGCCTCACTACCATAAAATATGTTCACTTGAAAACAACGCAGCTTGTTTAGTTCTCTAGTGCTGCTGATTAGATTGTGAGATCTATTTGATATAAATCTGTCATTCTATCACATGCACCTGCTGTCAAACAGTACTGAGCTTTTCTGCTAAGCAACAATAGTACCTGCCTATAGTCATAAACATTCTAACTACCTAACAGTCATAGAAACTGTGATTGTGAACTTAATTGTTCACACCGGCTACCAACCAGTGGTGTTTTTTTCACCAACTTGTACAGATCTTCAGAGCAGTTGGCATAGACTAACAGCACTAAGCTGTGTGCTGGCAGAGGGTCCACTGCAACTGCGGTCTCTCATTGTGCCCATCAAAGACTCTCTCTTCACCCCAGAGCCACAGCAACCATGGAAGACAATCACACCATTCAGAGGACTGACCACAGTTTATAATGTCATCTTGTCTTGCTCTATCAACACTGTTTGCTGCACGCCATCCCCAGTACCCTCCAAAGAAATGGCTACCTGCACCACCTAATCTTCCAAACAATTTCAGTCAAAGATTACACTTAACTAGTAGGGGTGTGTCACTGAAACCAAGACCGAAACCACCCCACCCAACTCACTGCAAGCCCGTTTGAGACATCCCAACTCTCGCTGTGGACTCTCATGCATAATACTCCTTGATGCCCCAAATTCTATAGAATATTCCAGAAATCTGATATTTTATCATTGATATAGTTTAGATACTGGACAGCAGCTAATGTTTACATTTAACCACTTCTTAACTAACATCACATTGATAGTGTCACACACTAAGGAAGAAATTAGGTACATTTATAATGAAATGTTGGTACACATTTATGATGTCATCAACCTTGCAATGTGCTGTCAACTGTCTTTCTCTTTACCCAACCTCAGAAATGTTGTGTTTTGACCACCATCAGTCTTTACAACTGCTAAATGTTTTGCTATTTTGACTAGCCTTCCAATAAATGCATTTATTATTTGGTGCTGGTAAAATACAGTGACTGACACAGGAAAAATGAAAGGCAAACCAAAACAGTAAAGTTGTTGGTTTGACAGCTAAACAATGAAACGCACTATACTTTCCACACAATCACTCCACCAAACAAATCTTGAATGCATCACAATCAATTAACAGTTATAAACACCAAATGCTGTATGGAAACATTCTCTCTTCTTTCAAGCTAGTTCTCCCTTCTAACTGCGAAGTAGCCAATAGTGGCAAATATGCATGCTCAAGCACAAGCATGCACACACCCACACAATCCATACACACATAGGAAAGCACATTAAGCTCTCTAACACTGCAAGCTCACTCTTCTTGCTTGTGCGTTGATCAAACCGCTTCTTTAGATTCCTTCTCCTGCATTCATACCTCCTTTCTTCTGCTCACCCACTGCTGTTAACTAATCCCCACATCATGCAACACACAGTACTACACACACATGCACACTGTACTCAACAACCACGCAGACACAGTGGTACTTATGTCATCCCAAATCCATGAGACTGGCAGACCTAGCTGACATCAGACTTCGGCTTTGACAGTTTTACAATCCCACAACTTTTTTTTTACATTCACATCTCTAAGAAGCATGTCATTTCACATTTTAAACATTTTGTAAAATGGCTGGAGAAGTGAGCCACTGTAAATGCATGAATCTGCTGACATGGGGTTTAAGCACACAAACCCACTGTAGATGTTTTTGCTGCTCATCACAGCTCAACTCTAGGGAAACATCAGTCTTGTCGTGAAGGCAGTGATTATGTAACAGCAAGGTAGAGAAGGAAGATAAAGTGCACACACAAAAAGTCTCAGGGACTGAGCCAGTTACAAAGGCACCGTGAGGCTGTGTTGAAGAAACTGTGAACTCAATGGATGGTTTTCTGTTTTATAACCAGTGGCTACTGACCAACCATCTTCTTTGTAGTTATAAATACTGCCTCTATGTGAAGCTTCAATATGCATTATGCATTGATTTGCTATAAACAAGCCCATACAGAACCAAAATGAGCCATAGAAACTTGAACAGTCAGACACAGACACTGCCCCCCTTAAGACACAAAGAAGTCAGCTACCGTAATCAGAGCTGCGTTAATTTAGAGGCATCACTAAAAAAATGCACAAGTTTCACAGTGATCATTAATGGTCAAGCCATCTAAAACTGGTTCAAAACAAACATTTGAAATTGTTACAATGGACCATAGGAAAGGATTCAATAGGCGTTTTCCATTATTTGCTAATATTTAATAGACTGAATGATTAATACAGTAATTGAGACAAATAGAAGTGCAAACTTTTTAATAGCTAATAATGGCCCTATGTGCTGACCAATCAATGCTATCAGCACTGACACACTCTCAATGATACTCCTTACTGCCCAGAGGTGAATCTGTTTTGTTCAGATTTCATAATCATGTCTGTGGTGGTCAAATGTGTGCACATTAAGTTAGTATAAAGTCAAGTAATCACTAAGGAACTTCATTACATGACTGAAAGAGATTTGAATAACAAATTGTGCAAATAAGAGGCAGCCAAACAGTGTACACATTGGCATTGACTCTCATCAACTTGGCCAAAGCTGGACTGAGATAAAACAAGTGCAGGCTTAGGAAAGCTGACACTTGAGGAGACGAGACTGGAGTTTAGACCGTTTCTACAAAAGAGACACACTGGAGGCATGATATGTACAATTTCACTGCTGTACTGCTGCTGCACCACAGCAAAAACAACCACCATTCACTCAATTTACTTGGAGGCAATATAGTGTCCTGTGACTATATCAGTGGGGACATGCAGAAGGTTTATTAATAATTGAACTGGGTCAAAATACTGCTTGCTGCATAAAAAAATGGTGTGAAAACAGATTACATAAGAGAGATAAAACTGTTTTCTCCTTATCAAACACTGCTCTGTCATCACATCACATGCACAAAGACACGACCCTTAGAGAGAAGGATAATCTATGGGCTCTTCAAACCGGTGTGACACATGTGCGTGCACTGACCTTAGTAAAGAAGAAACGTGTTCTATTCCTTACCTTCTCCAGCTGTCATGGTGAACATCCACCTTCAGCGCTGAAGCCTCAGAGGAAAGCTGCTGCTCAGCTGATAGCTCCACTCTCTGCCCCTCTCTGTCTCTCTCTCTCTCCTCAGTCTCTGCCCTGTATCTCTCGCCCACTGTTTGGCTGTGCTACTAACATGGACGCTTTGTCTTGTTCTGTATCCTCCTCTTCTATATCTCCCTCTACAGTCTCCCTGACTCTTCCTTACCTCCCAGTATTCTCCCCCCTCCCTTCCTTTATCCTCTTTGCCTACCGTTTTTGACAACACCATAGCAAAGCAAAGCTCCTCCCTCAGCCTCTAGCTCTCTCATAAGTAGATCTCACATATTACAAGTACGAGTAGGAATTTCACGTCTTATCAAAATCTTCATGATTAAAATTCCACACAAAGGATGAAGTTCAGTCTGGCTTTATTTTCCTAATACTATCTGGACATTGATGTCCACATATATATAGCCAAATAGGTTAACTTTCAACTCTAACTAATAGATAGATAGATGGATAGATACTTTATTAATCCCCAAGGGGAAATTTTGGTGTTGCAGCAGCCATTACACAGAAAGCATTTGAACATTAAGTAACAGAATCTACGCAATAACAATACACAAAACACAGTACAAGAATAACATACAGTATAGACAATAACAACAACAAACACACTGAAAAACTTAATGGAAAGTGACTTAGTTACATATTGTTAAACTGTCAGAGTGGACACTGACTCTCCGTCAGTGAATCATTGTATAGACAGACGGCTGTTGGCACAAACAGCCATGATGATCATGGCCATAATGATCCTAATGATACATAAAACCTACTTCTTTGCTAACACTAAATTCTGTTCTGTATGCAAAAGGTTATTTGGGAGGTGTCAGCAACTGTCTAACTAAACTAAAGTGTGGCAGCTCATTCTCTGTTCACATTAGCTCCACACATTCTTCACAGCTATGAAGCAAATGGATTGAAATTAAGATGAGATCATAAAGTTGATTTTAGACCAACTGTGAAACAGAGACGTGCAGCCTCGCGGTGATTGTGATGAATATGATGCTCAGGTGACTGCTGGAATGAGTAATTTCTTCTAAACTCTGCAACTAAATTGTTTGTTTACTTTATAAACAAATGGGGTTTGTAATTAAAGGTCTTAAAAGGGGAAAAAAATCCTACACTTCCCATAATGCAATTTAGTAGGGCCTTTTCACTATGCTGCATTCCATTAACTGTTACCAGTAGCTTTTAATACTTTACACTGTATTTTTCACATACTAACATCACACTGTCCACAGACCAAAGCTGGACAGCAGTCTACTGTTATTTAAGCAACTATTTTTACTGTGGGGATGTGACAATACACATATCTCACAAGAACGGGACAATCTTTAACACTGAAATTTATGAGTAGAACAATAGTCTTTAATAGAACAAAACACAAAACTATGCAGGTGCATTTTGAAATATTTGAACTAATCATCTTGTAAAGAATGTCACTTCAGTATGAATAATCATTTGTAATAAAAGACAATATGCACACACTGGAAAAGGTTTTTACCACAAACTGATCATAAAAAATAAAAATAGTATAAATAAGTATTTAGTGTGATGAAGTGAGCTGCCTTTCACATTTGCATGATCAAACCAGCCACCATAGTTAAGTGCACATTTGACATGACATTTATAGCGATCATGTCAAAGTAGCTGAGAGGAGCTTGATGATTCACACAGCACTGTTTTTTACAGTGCCTAGGTATTGTTTATGTCGGTAATTTTGTCAGTTGCTACCGTGTGCCCAAAATGCTGTCACATTAACTATTCTTACTATAAAAGTGGCAGGGGCATCTTCTATGGAGATTTCATGGCCTGGCTGGCTGCTGCTACTCTGATTCTGTTATGTAGTGCTTTTGCCTTCATTTCAATGAGTAATATAGCAAGATCTCATGGCACAGCATCTCATCACACCCTTATTAATCAGACAAAAATAAGGCAAAGTGCTAATAAACAGCATATTACTACAACCTTCACAGTCAGTGCGTATACATGGAACTCAGTAACTTGGTTACAGTCGGCTTTCGCGGGTAAGCTGATTTCTTAACTGTCGTATAAACGGGAACCTGGTTTCTGTAATCAGGGTGGGGAATTAGAGAAACCTGATTTCCCCAGGTCGATTTTCTCCAGAGAACGCTAATAACCCTGCCATCCAAACGCATAACCAGCTTTTTCTAAGAGCGGATGTGTGTAACAAATGCTGCCGACACTCTACTATCGCTATTGTGCTTTGTTTTTAAAACAAGTCTGCCTAAAGAAACAGAAACTATCACAGTGTCCTCTACAAGTCTAAATAAGTCACTTTTCAATGGGAATTTCTTTAATGTTTTAATAACAGTTTGAGCTCTGAATTGTAATGCTGGTCTATCTGCATGTCTCTTTCTCTGTGCCGTCACCGACTCCAAGACGCACTTTTAGTTCCCCGACACCAGTACATAAACAAAAACAAGGGAGGGTAAGAGAACACGTCCAGAATCAGTCTGTTCTGTTGTTGTACACATAAAATCTGTGAACCGTGCTTCCAAAATAAGCCAGAGTTAGGGGAGAAATCAGATTACTCTTCTGGTGCATGTATACACAGATTTCCAGTAATCAGATTTCAAATGCAGTCAGTGTTGATGCACGAACTAGCCACCTTGGATGGGGTCGGTGAAGGGTTATTTGACTTTTCTAGTAAGAAATCTGACTTTAGGAGATGTTCCAGTTGAAATGTCCCACTAAAACCTCAGAAATTATGACGTCCCGGTTTAAATGGAATGCACCAATAGACCCTTCTTGCAAGTTCCACTCTGATCTGAGTAGTACTGTTTGTGAACAGAAGGTCTACTGTACAGTATGCTTTCAGATTAAAATGTGTCACCAAAATAAAGTTAATGAAAAGATAACGAGCCAGAAACAGCATGATGCATGCTGTTGTTATCCAGTTCAAACTCCATAACTCATGATGAACAACTAAGAAGTTGGAAGTCTCCAACACACAGAGGGAGAACGACAGTATTCATTTGATGAAGTGTTGCTCAGTAGTGTGAAATGATTAAGTAAGATGTCTTATTTCCTAAACTCTATGAGATTGGAGTGGTAGCTAGAAGGACATGTTGCATACTGTTCTGAAACGCTGAGCCACATCTAACTGCTTTCCTCTCAGCTCAGCTGTACATGACCAGTGGATGCAGTCAGCTGTAAAGGGACAGAGTCAGCAGTAAGGTGGGTGTCAGGGTAACTCCACCTACAAAGAGATTTTGATTGTACTCATGCAAAACACAGGAGTGAACAAAGCTCTATTGTTATAGTGTCTTTTCTGTCTTGTTTTGTCTGTTTTGGGATATTTGGTTTAGCAGGATGCCTCTGCAGGTTTGTTTTGGTCTTTGGCTCTACAGATGGACATATGAAAGCTCCACTGGATGCCCACCTCCTGTGGAGAAAACTCATTCCCCTCTAGCCCCAGGCTGTCTGTCTGGCCTGTAACCCCTCCTTCATCCTGCACAGATACGCACACTAATACCCATACACTCGCACTCAACATGGAAAATACAGTCTAAAAAGATCTGACACGCCCAAATGTTGTGGGACTGGAAGACGAGTGTTGATTGAGAAAAGAAATTGTCGCCTATAAAAGCCAACTTGATTAAAATGAAGAAGGTAATAAATTCCCTCATTAATAAAAAAATTCCCTTTCACCCTGAACCACAAGACAAACAACCAGAGAGATGATTTTCATAGTGAATATTATCTACTTCTCCCACTGTTCTCGATGTTAGTGAGAAGAAAAAAACAGAAAAAAAAGTGCTGTGAACACTGAGAGGAGAACTGCCAAGCAGTTTACTTTTATAAACATTCCACATTTTGACAACTTAAAGACTTTCTGAACAAGATCAACTATTGCTACATTTTAAACTGTCCATGTACTGCATGCTGTGCATACAGTGCATAATATAAGAGCCAACGGAAAAGTCACAAGCAAACAAAAGCTAAAACAGTGGACACTGAGTTATAATATTGATGCACAAGTGCAGTGTTTACCTGAGCCAGAGGACGGGATCATGTTGCCGGATCTTTGGACTTCATCAAATTTGCTGAAGATTACATTCAACCTATGAAAATACATAGAGAGAAGGAACAAATTCTGTAAAAACTGCAAACAGATTTTGAATGAAGAAAAGATATAAACATGAAAGAGAAAAAGAACAAGTGACAGAAGCAGAGAGAGACTCTCGGTGGAGGTGAGAAGAGCTCCCTCTGCTCTGTGTCAAGACTAAAATAGACAGCCACAAAACTGCCACATTGATGACTAAGCCCCAGAGAAAGGGAGAGAGAGTGAGGGGGAGGTGATGGTGGAATGTGGAGACATATGGTATAAGAAGGGACAAAGGAGGACATGAATAAAACCTGAGGAATTTACTATGCTCGTCTTGAAAAACAAACACACAATAAACATTTTTGTATCCTATTCTGCATTGCTTAACAATGCCACCTGGGGTAGAAGCAAGTGTTGTAGACTGATGCCCCAGAAAACCATCAATATAAACAGCATCTGGCCAGTGTGTAATGAAACATGGAAATTAACTGTGGGAACAGAGAAAAAGATGACTGGCTGGGGGTAAGTGGGCAGGAGGACACACTGAGACAGACAACAACAAGTTGCCAGCCTTTTGCCGTCGTACCGTGATTGTGGCAGGCCCTTTTTGCTGAGGTCTATCCTCACCCTCTCACCCACATGTCTGTAGATCTCCACCAAGCAGCTCATAGCCCCGTCACGAACCTGAAGAGCACAGTAACATTAATAAAATCAACTTAATTAAATGTTGGTGTCTCTACTAATTGTTGCTTTATTGACTCTGGCTTTGAGGGAAAGATTCATTAGGTTTGGATCCAACAAAAAAATTGTCACTCTATCCTAAAGCTGCACAATTTCATTTTGCCACTAGGTGGAGTGTTGAAGCCTGATGCCTCTTTGTGGATGGAATTAAATTACATTACTTTACAGTCATTTGGCAGACCCTTTTATCCAAAGCCAAGCAAGGGACAATTACGGGTTCAGTGTCTTGTCCAAGGACATCTCAGCATGCAGCCAGTAGGAACTGGGAATCAAACCACTAACCCGAAGGGTGGCAGACAACTGAACTGAGATACATGCTGCCTCTATCAGGGGGCAGGTTTCTCATCAGACACAGCAACACTCATTTATATTCAGTATACACAAAAAACAAGCTATTTATTTGATAAATGTCTTCGGTGCTTTGTGTCTTTCATTATTCTGACATTACTATTACTGTTTATATTACATACAACAGTGGCAAAAGAGAAAGAACATGGCCAGACGTACCTGACTTGTGGGGTCCCCCAGGAGGTTGCATATGTGGGGAACGATTTTACTGAGGGTCAGACCTTGAGCTCCGTATCTGGAAGACAGGAATTAAAAAATGTTAATCATATCAAGAGCAACTAAGGGAGACAAGAGCACACAGAAATAAAACCATGCTGCAAATTTCCAATATATAGTAAACTCAAATTTAAGCCAACCAACCATATAGTATAGGCATAGTTTACCATAAGGAGAGCAAATATGTTAATTGTTGAGGACATTGTAATCCATTTCCAGTAGGGATCCTCATCAAATTACATTAAATGCAAAGATTTCACTACTATTCCAACTGGAACAGTTACAGAGGAATTTGACTTACGTGTTCAGCGTGGCGATGAGGCAAAGGCACACTCCTTCTCTGGTCCTGTTGTTCTTATGTTTGAAGCCTCCCAGCATTCTGTCCCATATGTACTGTAACAACACACAGCAAACACATTATAGCGCGAGCAGTGGCAGATATTTAAGCTAATACCGACGCTGATATTAAAAACACACATAAAATGCATAACAATCTTGACACAGATCAAAGGTCATACTGAGATATAATAAACAAACGGTATAATGAGTTTACTTGGTTAGTTATCAAGGATAATACACATATTAATAATATGATCATGTGATATAAACGATCATGAATGCAGTGACCAACAATCTGAATTCTTGCTACTAAACTGTGTATGTTCTGAAAAAAAAATATTAAACCTAAATAGTCAAGTTAAATTTAGCTTTAATTGGAGTTTAAGACAAACAAAGGAAAAGTGGTTTACAATGGCGAACACTGAGACTAAATGATGATCACTTTGGCCATTTCACCATTCATTTACACAGGCAGTTAAGGGGTCACAGCCACAGGACAGAACATTTACTTACAAATTTTAGCAACTCGCCTTATGAATAGTAGCAAAAGTCCAGACATAAGGTTGCTAAATTTTCAGCCAGTCGCTTTTTTTGAAAAAAATAAGTAATATATTGATAAACACATTTGAGACATCACTAAATCAGGCTAAACTGTAGTCACATGGTCATAACACATGCTCGCTTGGCACCTCTTTATCTCTTTATTGCAATTACATTAAGCATGTAGGGCTATCTAGCACATGTGCTTTATTGTGCTTATAATACACTGCAGAATAACCAACCAGCTGCTCAGCAGTTTACGCCTAACTTGTCTGAATATAATACAATTTGAAAAAGTGTGCCTTTTTGCCTTGCACCAATCACTGTACAAAAAGTACAGTACAAAAATCAGCGAACAGAGATTACCTGTGTAGGAAAAAAATCTGTCTCTGCAAGTGTGTTGGTACCTGTGGGGTGGCAGCTTGTTCCATGATCTTTAGCAGCAATGTTTGGTCTTGGTCTCGCACTTGGTCTTTGGCATCTCCCAATCGATCAATAAGGCTGGGCAGAACTGTCGGAAGAAAACATTTCAGCATCATTGGACAGTAGTCACAGATCAAGCAAAATCTATGCAGGGTACAAAGGAGACAGGGAGGTGAATTACTTCCTGTTTGTAAGTGCTACATATTTGTTGCAGTTTTATGCAGTTAGAGCCAACTGAGGTTATCAGTCTCTTTTTCAATAGTAGGGGCGGCTGCACCCCTGTAGATCCCCTGCTGGACAAATATAACAACAGATATAAAAAAAGAGAAATGCTAGAATAGAGTACTGCACTTAAATTAAAGCTTTGTGTTGCTCATTGTCTAACGAGTCTGATTTCTGTTGTTTGCTTGACATGGGCCCTTTTTAGACTGTTTTTGCTATAAAAAAGTATCTAATGTTGAAACTTGTAAAAGACTGAATTAATTTCTGGAAGTAGTCTCTGTTCAACCAAACTTTCAAGGAATGCCAACCACACTCAGGCCAGGAGGAAGAATGGTAGAGTAATTCATATTTAAATTAAGTACAGACATATCAAAGAGCAGGGAGTGGCCACAAGCCAGCAACCAAATGGTGTGAGTGATTTAAAAACATTGTCACATCAAAAACACACCCACAACACAATGTAATTGTGCCCTTATTCAAATTTAGAGGAAGAATGAGAAAGGAGGCTTCCAGGAGAGGGTGGGGATTCACCTAAAAAATCCTATCCTTGAATCTCTCAAGAACTATTTAGTTCAACTAAAAGGCTACTGATATTTTATGTGATAAAGGGGAGTGGATAATTACCAAGAAAATAAAAATAATAAAAATAAAACTGGGCCTGTAAAATTACAGTTGACAAAAAGTAACCCTACATTTCCCTACAAAAAATAGATTATCAGAGGCTTAACTACATTAATATGATTGTTATAATGCACAATTTAGGTTATCAAAATACAACTACCTCACAAATAATATCTTCACCTTACCTGTTCCCACCTGGGCCCGAAACCGGTCCTGTAACCTTGTTACTAAGGCAGATAAGAGGTCCAAGCCGAGCAGAGCCACCTAGTGGAGACACAACATAAAATAAAACTATATCTAAATGCAAATTTTAAAACATTTCATCAATTTAAACCTGACAGATGTTGTCAGATATCTGATAATGGGAAGTAAATGGAAAAATCAGTGCCACAACTCTGCACAAACCAAAGTTAAAATATTCCTGATGCCCTGTTGCAAAGGATCATGGGTAAACTGAACAATGTTGTATCTTTAGCTTCTTTTGTGTTTTATGAATGAGAGTTTCTCATACACCTAAAACAATATCAAATTATAACACAGTAGCAACTCAGAGCAGCAACTGAATGCATTTCAAATCCTGCACCATGACTGTAATGACTCTGTCCAAACATTGATATAAATACTCAACCCCTCCCTCAGTACCTTTCCTTGTCTTGGGGTGAGAGAGCTGCTCAATGAACGTGTAGTGAGAGTAGCCCTGCTAACACCATAACAACACATAAGCATCACCTGGACATTTGTCTAGTGAATGGTGCAATTTTTGGAAACCCTAAATATGTTAAGAAAAACATGCTATATGTGGTGTTACTTTAATAGCACCATGTGATGCTTGAGATACAGGAAAAGGAGGGAAAGTTTATTATACTTTTCAGCAGCATAGAAAATGTTAAACTTTCTGCGGGTGACCCAAAAGCTGATTTCCAGCATGCTGTGACAGCCACGTAGAGTTCTATTTCTTGGATCTGTCTACATGCCTAATCCTCGGCTCAGTGCTTTTGTTCTCCAACTGGAATGAATTACAGTAATTAGACTGATGGCAAGGCCCAAACAAAGAGTGGATGTGAAGGTTTAGGTCTTTTAACAGTGGTGTAAACCTGCACAGACTCTTCTCTGTCTTTTTCTAACTGGAGGTAAAACACTCTCTTTCTCGTTCAGATTTATCTCTGAACTCAGGAAAATTGGGTCACAAAGGGGCCATGGCAACAACTGCACCCTGTGTTTAAGAGTTCAGGCAGGCTGCCCTTGTCTTTGTCTCAACCTGTAGCAGTGTATTTGTGTTGTGTGTCAATCAACACACACAAGTTGCACAATTGAACTCTTCTTTTTTACGTGTGCTGTTGCCACTTTCATCTTTGTTACTGCTCTGGAAACACTGACAATGCATTGAAAATTGACAGATGTTAATAAATGTAGACTGCTACTGCGGTTACCATAGATCACTGTATAAGTTCTACTGCCTCTGGATGTTAGGCTTATATTTTGAATGGTAAAACAGACTGATGGTTTTGTCACAGATAAATTCCTAGTGGTATTTTATTAAAATCCCAAATTTAAAGAACCCACACATGCCAATTCCATATCAAGTTCTCTTGGATCTCAGGGACCCATCTCTGATTAAACTAACAATCTTAGTTCACTGAAGCCTGTGTGTTGAGAACTGCTGAAAGCAGCATCAGACCACATCCTCCATCTCTGATGTGGAAAAGCCTGTAAATTAATTTAAAGATTTCTCTCTCTCTCTCTACCTGTGGAAATACCACACACATGCACACTCACTGCATTATACACAGACTAACACATACAAAAATATACAAAGATAAAGGCTGGCAGGCAAACACAAACACGCCACCTTTTTTGCATTGATATCACCTAGTCCAAAAAACAGCTGGGCATGTTGTCTTTCTCTGCACACACACTTAAAAGAAGCACTTCAAACTGTCTCTTCCAAAAAGAGTCCATGACACAAAACACAGAAAGCTGTAGTTCCCTACTGAGTGCTTTGTAATTATGTAGCATACCTAGTATAGTCATCCCCTCCTTTCTGCCTCCTGTTTCACAACACTACCTGGATTCTCATGTCTTTCTTTCGACACATAGACAAACTTAGGCGTTTGTCTAGACCAGGTACATTTTTCGAAGTCCACGTGAAATTACACTACAGCTGTAACACATATTCTAACATATATATATAAAATAGAACCTGTAATAATAACTGTAATAACCCAGCATGTAGTTGCTATTGGTACTTGCACTATCAGGGCATATAATTGGACAGAAAAGTGACTGTTGCTTATTTATGCAAATACATTTTAAAATGATAAGTTCTGATTGTGTGCCTATATGCAAATAATGTATGTATATAAACCAGCCTGTAAATGTGTTGCGAACTGATATTGTGTAAAATGAGAACTAAGAATTAAATGTATTAGTCATCCACAGTCATGAAAGCAAGAAAAGCAAGAGCATAATTACACATCAATAACAACTGGAATCTTTTTGGTTGAGTAAGTCTGGGGCAGGGTTGCACAGTGGTGTAAGTGGTTAGCACTGTTGCCTCACAACAAGAAGGTCCTGGGTTTGATTCCCGGGTCATCCAGGTGCCTTTCTGTGTGAAGTTTGCATGGTTTCCCCGCGTCTCTTATGGGGCCTAAGTGGTTAGAAAAATTTCAATTGTGAATGCTGTCTTACTAGCAGGACACTTACAACCATGATTCATCAAGTTTGTTTTCCCTGAGCTTTTCTGCTAAGACAAGTAAAAATGTCTGCTGTGAAAAAGCTG
>OMLM01012776.1:50219-90950 GCA_900302695.1 Helostoma temminkii
AATATATAATAATAATAAACTAATTAATTAATAAACTAATTTATTAATAAGTGGTTAATAAATAACATAGCCCCCTTTTAACGCTGTGCATAGCAGTACTCCTCAGACTAAGCAGTTGTGGTGCATGGTCCTTTAAATGTTAATCAATCCATCATAACCACACCCCCTCCTTGCTACCATGACAACAGTAGTACAGCGTGTACAACAGAATGTATCTCAGTGATTAGTCAGTAAAGCGTGTCATAAATACACATGTAAACATAAACCTACAGGATAAATGTATGTCACGATATCACTACACAGGAAGCAGAGTAAAATCTGTCATGTAGTCATGTAAACATCTTGTGACTTCAGTTTGGTTTTTGGGTGGTTGCTTCTAGATGTGTTCACATTCTAAAAATTGCTCAATATGATTACCCAAAAGAAGAAAAACTATAGTGAAGGTACAAGTACAAATACTGAAACACATGATGTGTCATTTACACAAAGAACAATGTTTGAAGGAAGATAGTATCCAGTGTTAAGGCTTTACAATTAGTGATTTAGCTTAGGATGAATTATGTTACTAATGAAAAACCGATAAACAATTCAAATTCCTGGCCTCACACAGGCTGGTTTGGGCACATCCAAGCAATTTCTAACACACACTTGATCCAGCAACAGTAACAGGATGAGTAATTGTGATGTTATGCCATTGTTTAGAGAGGAGCAATGGCATTATCATAGTGTGATAAACCAGTAGTGACCACACAGTGACTCAGCTTCATTCAGCAGAGCTCAGCACCCAGAGCATGGTGCCGGCTAAACGGTGGAAAGTACAGTAAACACACATGAAGGCAAAGCGCCAACAGCGTTAACACAGAGCACACATAGAGACTCGCGCACACACACACACACAAAGATAAACACAAATACACAACAGTCTTTTCCAGTTCACTTCCTCCAGAGGCTATGCTTCATGCTTGACTTGCCACAGTGAAAACAGTGAAACGAGAGCATCCTCCTCCAGACATACTGCTACTGATACTAATACATGTCTGTCTGTCTATCTGTCTGTCTCCTACTCAAGTTCAAATAAATATATTTTATTATTTACATCAGTGCAAAGATTAAGTAAAGAGAACCACCAGATTCCAAAACAGCCTCAGGGCTTTTCATAATAGATCCTCCACCCACCTCTGTGGAACTGTCTCAAATGTTCAACTCACCCTTTACTCAATAAGTTAGGTCTGCTTAGTGTGTGCAGCTTTCACTTGTGTTATCATCTAACAACCTACTTGTATCTTTCGTTTGTCCTTTTCTTTATTTTTTCTATCTATACAAACACATATTATATTATATAAGTTGCGTTACACAGTACATGTTATTGTGAATTGGAAAAAAAATGGTGAATTAGTTAGTACAAACCACTAGCTACTCTGCTACCTAGCCTTATGATTTGCCCCCACTTGCTATTATACAGTAAATTTAGCTGAATCCAATTTTGTGTTAGTCATGTGGATATAAAATTCCACAATATGGATGTGTGCTAGCTTCCTAGCTAAATTATTTACATCATATGATGGCGGATCTTCATCTACTCACAACAGTTTAAATGAACCACAATCTCAGAGTGTGCACCACACTCCTTTAACAGTCAAAAAGTATGCGAAAATAGGGTTCATGAATGAATGTGTGTTAACAAATGACATTTTTATTTGTGGTGTTTAAGATCACTTAAAGGTGTGTGTGTTAGTAAGTACACTGCCAACACACAAACCCCTAAAGAGCTGCTTCATTCTCCATTCTTGAAAACAACACAACTGTGGAAAATGTCTCTCCAACCGCAAAAGGAACTGCAAAGTGAAAGTAAATACAGTTCATGACTTGGCTGGTAGTTAGGGTTAGTTTGACAGCCTCTGTTTACTAACACTTTACCACTGACCATTGTTAACAAACAGGCAGAGAGAAAAAAAAAATCAAAATCAAAAATCAGTTATGACAGCAACTTGCGATTGCCAGTTTGCCAGTAAGTTTTGGTCTGTTTTTCATCCCCCATTACACAATGTTGGAGCTTTCTTCCCTGTCCATATATCACTGTAGCTTTAATCTGTTTCCAATATATTTGGCTAAATTCTAAAACTGTTATGTTATTAGATGGGATAAATGAGAAGAGGCTGAACTGCAAAGGACAATATAATCAAGAAAAGCAGAACTGAGAGAAGAACCATTTTCACAGATAAAAGTTTATCTTTACTGATCTTGGTTAACCTAAGAAAAAAAAAAAACTAATTTAGCATCTGTTTATTTGGAAATCATCTCAGTGCAGCTGACTCTATCCGTGTCCTAGAGGTAGAGATGAGGCCTACCACGGGACACTCAGTGATATGAGTGGAGGTGCTCATGAGCTCTGTTTGCCCTGAGCAGGTGTCTAAAAACAGCCGCAGCAAACAGTAAGTGACTGGCCTTTAAAGAAAACACACGTTATTATAGTAGAAAAGAACACATTCTAATTCAGAGTTTGTTGGTTCAATTGCTACACCAGCGCAGTTTGCAGAATGTCCAGCCACCCAAACCAAGCTGTATACGAGCTGCTGAGTCTGAAGGTGTCACATACGCCACCATGGCACCTGCCAGACAGGATAGAAGAGACATCGCTCTGTAAGCAGACATCAGTCTGAATCAAAGTGGCAGCAAACTAACATGCTTGGCAAAAACAAGTGAATGTGGAAGCAGAGACACAGCTGAGTCAGGATGGCAAGTGCTCACACACAACAACACAGGAGGTGAGGCTGCTGGGACTCATGAAGGTTACAATTTACATGGACAAAGACATGCTGAGGACAACACTTACAGCTCCCAAATATAATTATATTATTTACACAGAAAACAAGTAGCTGAATTAAGTCAGCTAAACATCACTGCATGGTGCATAGGCATCATTTGTTAAAATTATTATAATCTAAAATAAGTAAAAATAATTTTAAAAGAGCATCTGATGATGAGCTTGTGGAATGTTGAAGCATCTTCTCATACAGTAAATCCATCATTGTATAGGTAATGTGTTTTAGGTTTGTACAGACAAATCTGAACAAATCATAAACAAAGACTGGATATAATGTGTGACAGCTGCGTTTCTTTTTTAAGGAATAACCAGAAGCACTGCTTAGAGGAAATATGCTCTGACTGTGTGACGTTAGTTCATACAAGGGTTTGACTCACTAAACTCTCTTAACTGAACAAACGTGTTCATTAGCATAAACAACCACCACACTAAGATGACCACATAAAAGGCTCCTGTTTTGCTTTGCGTGTGTGCAAGTGTCTGTTCGTGACAACAGACAGGTATGGAAGAGAAATTTGGTATAAAAATGCCACTAATGCTTTGACAACACTCAAACAAGCAATATAAGAACAAATACATTTTTTGTATGATGTCTGCTGTATGTGTTTGGGAAAGCAAATGACAAACTGAGTTGGGCAGTGTTGAGACTGTTTTGTCTTTACCTTTGAATGTGCTTAAGTGACGTTCATATTAATAGCTTGCATGTTTTCATCACATATTTGTGGTTAACCACAAAAACGTCTTTATTAATTCATAAGGAAACTACAAACGTTCTGTAGCAGTCAGTAAATCACTAAGGCTTGGTTTTTTTTAAACTAAACTACAGGATTATATTAGCATTGTTTTAATTAATGCCAAAAGTAGATAAACCAACATTTTCTTACTGATATGTTTCCTGTCCAGACACTTTTATTCTGCACTGTACATGTCTCTGTGATGTGAAAGCAGCAAGGACACTTTCATATTGTACCCTCTTTTGTCCATGACACAGTGCAGTTCCACAGTGCTAACTCTGGACTATGACAGAGCACATTAGCTGTACAGTCCACTACGTGGCTTCCTTCCTGGGCTTGCTGACTCAGCAGAACAAATGGCCAGACTGATACCATGACACACGTGTTAGAGCTCCACTGAGCTGAAAAAGATAATGCCAAGATCAATAGTCCTTAAGATTTCCACAGTATAATCCCAGGACTGGGCCCAGTGCAGAAGACATGTACATTATGCAGGTCCCAGGAAGAAGATAAAACCTTTTAAAGCTTCATTTATTTGACACATTTTCCAAAACATTAAGTGTAAATGGGACCAGACATGTTGTGTCTCAGCTATTCTAGTCAACCTCATGTTTCTGTTTGACATACAGGCCTTGTGTTGTTTTACTTTAATTTTACTTTGCCGGCCAGCCCACAACTTTGCCATCTAGTGAAACAGCAGGCCCAAGTGTGAGTTTTTATTTCAAACGAACGGAGGAGCTGTCACAGAGAATCCTGCAACAGCCACATGCGAGAAGTGGGGTGTAGTGCAGCCTAAGTTTAGCTGCTATATCTCTTCATCAAAACAGATGTGACAAATTACATGCATCATCTAGAAACAACATTAGGCATATGTAAAAACTCTGAATCATTTGTGGCTTTAATTCATCAAGAGGCAGGGGTGTGTTTAAAAGCCTCTGCACTTTTGTTTACAACCTGCTTTGACATTTGATAAGCCGAAAAAAAGTTTTAATATATCAGTCAAGCTGGCTTTCCCCAACTGTATTTCATTTCTACAACTCTCACAACAGTGGGTCAAACCACCCGTTAAGTCAACTTATCCTTCAGTGTGAGAGGACATTGAATGTTTTGCCCCTCTGCACCAATCGCACCACAGCATTCTTACTGTTGGTCTGCTGTTTGTTCAGAAATGGTTTATTATTGGAATATTATGGACACAAACATTTTATAGGTCATTAAGAAACTAAAGGAAACAGGTTTTAGATTGTGTCTTTCCTATGCTGGTC
The DNA here is from genome assembly GCA_900302695.1 of Helostoma temminkii. Lineage (NCBI taxonomy): Eukaryota > Metazoa > Chordata > Actinopteri > Anabantiformes > Helostomatidae > Helostoma > Helostoma temminkii. The sequence continues at coordinate 55,043 of OMLM01012776.1, forward strand.
CACTTCCAAGTATTCCAGTCCTGTCTAATAGGTAGAAAAACGCTGATCACAGAGGTAAATGAATCATCGAAGAACAAGTCTGTGTCGCTTCAGTCAGGGCAGGGCTAGCTGGGTGCTGCACTATTGATGATGTAATCAGGTTGCTTAAGGAGAGGCTGCAGTGTTATCTTCCATAAAGGACAAGGCCACGTGGCAGAGTGAAACATAAATATACAGAGCACAAGAGGCAGGAAGCACAGCTCACTGATGGGTTGTTGATACAACACATCAAGCATGGTATGTAACGCATGCCTTCTGGGTAAATGATGCTAGGAGAAGACAAAACTATTTCCACATTTAGTAATAATTGACGGTTGTGGATGCTTAAACCCATGTTTGACCTGGATTAAACATGTCAATAACTGGTCATGATATGAGCTGTGTGTTGCCTGCACTGTATAGCTCACCTCACATGAGGGGTGTTAACAGTGCAAACAGGATGATGCAGCACTTCTCACGCAGTGAAAGAACTGAGGTGTGAGAGAATTAAACACAAGCACAGATAGAAAGCAAGTGTTAGAGGGAGCCAGCAGGTGTATTTGAGGTCTTTAAAGGAACAGGGTTTCCTCCTGGGTCTGTATGGACAAGAGAACAGTACACAAAAGAACACCCATTAACTGAAAAATTTACATTTCATTCTCTAGTTGCCATTAGAGATTTTATCAGCTGGGTAAACACTGTGTACCACTGCACACAGACATGAGCCTCAGTCTAGACTGTGGTTTTCCTTCATTTCATGCTAGAATGGAAAACCTGGTAGAAGTCAAGGTCCACCATCCATCTCCTTGTACCCATAATGCCTTGCTTTCTGGCTCAGGAAGAGGGGAACAAACAAACTACATTACTTCCCTTTACCTTTTCACTTTAAAAGTATTTTATTATCGCTTTGACTTTGCACACATCTTTTACTTAAAATGTTCTCTTTGAAAACGCCTTTGACCTATCACAGAACCTTACTAGCCAAAGTTTCCACCTGTTACTCATTCATTGTTGGAAAGTTAGAAATGAAAGATAAAATCATTTTTTTTCTCAGGAATAAAATGTATCATGTCTAGTTAGGCAGTCAATGCAACCACTAGCTCTTAGATGTTGCTTGGTCTCAGCCCTTAAAACTGTCAGATGTTTAAAGGCTGCCTATGAAGCACAACCTCATAGACAGTCAATTGCAACCACTTCTTCAGAAGACCTAGGAATGTAGCAGAGGACAAACAGATTCATTAGTCAGCATATAATGCTATGTTGCCTGTTGGCCTGGTGGCCTCCAGTGTAGTGCTGATAAGAGTTACTGGACCCTTACTCATCTCTCAGTGTGGTGTAATAAGAGCTAACTAGCAGATGCAGACTAACCTTAACACTCTCACTGGTCTACCTCCTTTCTCCATCGGCCAAACAGTTTTGCTCAGTAATTGCTAACTAACAGCTGCTGAACAGAATTTCTGGTTCAGATACTTGCAATGTGCAACTGAGACACCCATGGAAATGCCAGATTAACTCAGGAAAAAATCCTTGAGTTGAGCAGATTAAACAAGAGAGCAGATTATGACCATGGGTTCAGCGCAACAAAGGGTCCCACTGCTGGACATATTTTTACTGGCAGTGGTTGAGGGGGGGGGGTTATCAGTACACAGGGATTTACAAAACTGATACACTACTGTCGCTGCTGTTGGTGACAATGATGGTGACTGTACTATACACAGTGACCTTTGACAATGACAATGACAGCTGAGACTGCATTCCTGGAAGGTGATGAAAAAGGAAGAGGGAGGTTTCATGAGGATAAAAAGATGGAACATGACAGAGAGCAGTAGAGTGTGAGAAGAGGGAAAGCAGAGATCTGTATGTGTATGTGAAACAAAGAATAAGGGGTATAGACAGAAAGATAGAGGAAGTAAAACAGGACAGCCAGATCCAAACCAAATGCCAGTTGGTTTGGATCCAGGTGCTACACACTTTGACTTTGCAAGCATCAGCTGCAGGTCCATCACCACACTCTGCTCCTCCCTCTGTCTGTTGCTGCATCATTTATATCACAGCACAGCTCTGCTGCCAAACTGCATCCACTATACCCAAACATACACATACAGTCCTACTGTGTTTGCTTCTGCTCCTTCAGCCCTGCACAGTGCAGCAACACACACACACACACACACACACAGATAGACACACGCCAGGCCAGGAGATTCACCACACATTACATCAGAGAAATACTGACACAAAAGAGAATGTAAAGAGTGTCGGTCATCCATGTTTTGAGGTGTTAATCAGAGCATAAACCTAGCAACAAATTTTGTTAAACCAATATATTATAATATCATCCAGCTCTATACAGCCTCTCAACAGAAACTGCCCCACAAAACACCCTGCACAGAAACCTTTTCTCTTTACCTACAAACTCACTCTCTACCAATACCACCCACAGCACATCTATTTCTCTCTGTCTTTCTCTCACACACACACACACACACACCTTCAGAACTTGTCATCTTGAACACTTTCCTTCATCAGTACAGAAGCATGCTGTGTGATGCAGCTTTTCTTCTGCACTCTCTGTGCTCTTTCATGGTGCATAAAGTTCTCATGGTTTAGGATTAACATTTAATGTGGCACCATGGATCCAAACTTGGCCATAAAAAAATGAAATGACAGGTAAGTCAGAAAATATATTTTGAGGTTTATATGGTTTAGCATCCACAATGTTTAGCTTATATTCTAAACACAATGACTGGCTCTAAATATGTCAAGTCATTAGCTCTCCATGAAGGACGGCTTCTTTTGAATGTATACAGTAAATGTATGTGTCTTTGTCTATATACACACATGCTGATGTCCAAGGTGGATTAATCATAAAGGCAACAGCTTTGGACTACAAGTCCAAAGTCCAGGTTACAAGTCTTTTATGACTATGTTGCTGTATGTCTAAATGACTAGACAAACACTATTCTGACTGGACAGATTTTGACAGTTTGTAAAGCCATTTCTGATTCTGGCCTATTTTTTTGTGTTTGATTAATGCATGTCACTTTCTGATAGGTTCTCCACATATCCGTGTCAGATCAAAGACTATTATATGAGTAATGCAAACAACTAGGGCTACGTATTACCAGTACCTTTAAGATACAGCATGTATCACAACATTCATATTACTAGTATGTACAGAACACTTTAATAACATCATTTTTTTCTAGTCAAATGTAACAGTACAGTGTTATCCCCCTTTATGACGGACTCCACAGTGCAGCATATCACTACAGGTGAGAGACCGTGAAACTTGTGAGACCAGCATATCAGCAGAAACTCAGTATCAAAGGACTCAGCTGGAATCATGGCCAATAAACCGTCAACCAGACATCATTGTCCTGTTTGCAAATAAAAGTCAAAATACAAAACAAAGAGTGATGAGATTTTCTTGTTATATATAAATATTAATACTGCTCCACATAACATTACTCAGCACTTAAATGCTGACATAGGGAAATGGGTGCCTTGTCTTAATAGGCCACATTACACAAGTTGTTCAATATCCTGATGAGACATTACATTCCCCTGCAGGGAGACATAAACATCATTTTATGAGTATAACTTCAAAGTGACATCATTCAGCTGCACCCTCAAGCATTTAGCTGCCTCAGTGTTTGGGTACCCTGCAACAAATTGGTCCAGTCTTTTATGATGCCAGCTGGTCAGTCATAGCCTGAAGCCAAACATTCTACAGGCTCACACAAAGCAACTTCCCACTACCATGATTCAGCAGAAAAAACTAGTACATCACATACAGGGCTGCAATTTGTAATAGTTGTCATTAGTGATTAATCTACAGAAGGTTTGTTTAATGAAAACTTATCTGCATTATAGACAAAATACCCATCATAACTGCTTCTTGCACACTCAACCTGCAGTACCATGTGCGAAGTTATACACATGGCAAATGCTGTGTGCTTTTTGGTTCAGAGAGCAGAAAAGAATGAAAAGCCTAAAATATGTGAAAAAGTCATAAACCCAGGGACAAACCACTCAGTGGCTTCACAAAGTCAAAAAAACATTTATAGTTAAATTGACTGAAAGCCCAGAACAGTGCAGCAGACGCAGGGGTGATCATAAAACTAGAAACAAGTTTACAGAGGGTGATTATAAATGACTAGTAGGTGGTCAGTACTAGAGCTAAAACTGCAAGTCATAAGTACCGCTTTCAACTACTAATATGAGCTTGAACAAAAATGAACGATACCACACAGTACACAACACCAGCTGTTCAAAGCTCCCCCACAGCTGGCAGTATGGTATGCAGTGTAACAGAATTTCTGTTCTTTTGATGACCTGTAAGATTAAGCCTACATCTCTACTGATGCTGTAAAGGTACTGCCTGTGGTCTGCTCAGACCACGCAGCACAGACATGGCTGAACAACATCACAGGAGGCACCAGGTTGTCTGAGCCATCACTCTCAGGCTCGTCAACCCGGAAACCAGTCTTGCCATCCTGAATTGATTTAGTCAGTAAACCAGGTCTGCTCTCAGGCTCACCTCTCACAGGCAGAGCTACAGATGAAAATAATGGTATGGGAAGGAGAGGTGGCATGATGGATGAGTACCGACAAGAGTAACTAGTCTACCGGCGGCAGAAAAGATGTGGAAAAAAATACAATGATGAAAGTCCAAGTGCAAATCACACCATTGTTTACGGTTTGTTTACTGCTGTTTTATTGCCCTGCGGCACTGTGAGTTAAACATGACACTAAATCTGTCAACACTAATTCCTCAATGGGGCCACTGAAACCCCCAAAATTTAACAAAATGTCTTAATCACACATGGGTGTGTCTGAACCAAAATGTCCATCAAATATCTATCCATGCATCTTCTGAACCGCTTAATCCCCATAGGGGTTGCTGGTGTGCTGGAGCCTATCCCAGCTATCATACGTGTGAGAGGCGGGGTACACCCTTGATAGGTTGCCAGTCCATCGCAGGGCCACATATAGACAAAGACAACCATTCACACACTCATTTACACCTATGGGCAATTTATATATATATATATATATATATACACACACACACACATACATATATACACACACACACACATATGTATAGTTCATTTTAGAACTGTGCAGTCTGGTAGCTGCACAAACAGTATGCAATGTGATGAAATGTAACTGTAATAAACAAAAGACCTGACTTAGGAGGATTCTGAGTGTGATTCTGCTCGTGGAATAAAGCAACAGTGAGAATCCTGAGGTGGGAGTTGACTCTGCATGACATAGTGCAACATGAATCACCAATTATAAAGCACACAGTCAACATTTCACATTTCATGCATGAGCAGTAAACCCCATAAAGAAACTAAGTCAAAAGTCAAACAAAAATCTAACTTTATCCATGTATGACAGATTGTGACAAACACACTACTTCTCACTCTGTGTTGCTTCCTCCACACCTCTGCTTTGTGCTGATCATTAGACGTTTGCAAATTTGTTTCCAGATTATAAAGCAGCTGAAACCACAGGTGGGAGGTGAACACTGACCTGGCACACCCTAAAATGATAGATGAGGGGAAGGAGATCTCTCTGGAAAAACGACAACTGCATCAAGTGGTGCCCACCTACCGTGCCCATGACTCTCTTCATATGAAATGAATGAATCATTAAATTGCTCCTTTTAGAAAGAGTAGAAATAGCCTGGCAACAGCCATTAGTGATGTTCAGACTCTGCTGATCATATCACACACAAACACAACTGGGTTCAATGTTAGCCTCACCGTGGTCAATCCTACTGGTAACATAAAAATGTAATGTAAAAATGTATAGACCCCTTTACAGTCAACATTATGATTACATCACAGTGTTAGCTGGAGGCAAAAGGCAGAAAAACTAGACGCAGTCAAGTTTAGATCAACCTCCATCATATAATGAAAATATCATCTTATTTATGTTGCTGCATGAAAATCCTGACAGTAAAACGTTATGACAAATAAAAGGATTGGACAGCGGCGATAAATAAAAATGCTCATGTTTTTACACTTCCTATCAGATATGGTTAAACATAACCTCTGTTGTAAAGCTAGGTAGTGTTAGATATGTCTAAAAGTTTGCCATGGTCACGTGATATTAATCATGGAAAAACTAAAAGGAATAACGTTAAAAGATTTTTCTCTTGACTTTCTAAGTGCATTATGTAACTTTATGTCTTGAGTAGACGGTTTCTTCTGTTTTGTATGTGAAGCCTTGTAGATACACTACTAGAGGAGCCATAGTCTAACCAGTAAGGCAGTACAACAATGTGATGTTTGTTATCAAAGCACAAAATATATGTGCAGCAAAGATGCAATGTTCACCGACTGAAAGCTTTGTGCTAGTTTATGTCAGCAGAGTGTAAAACACTGTAAAGCTCTTCCTTTAAATCTGTTGCCTGGAAATCTCCATTTATGGTGAATGAATCCATCACCCTCTCTCTCAAACTAAACAGTTTCCACATTAGTTGCCAAGTGATTGGCTTGGCCTGAGCTTAGGGTACTGCCTCTGCTAACAACATGAGTGCTGTGTAAAAGTAGAGATATGCTAATCTATCAGATCTTAGACTGACTCATTTAGGCCAGTGCTTATAAAAAAAACAAAAAAAAAAAACAACAATCTGATGCACTTTGAGAGCATTTCAAACAAAAACATAGAATTTTAATTTGGCACAACATTAGTGAGGTTTGTCTGTGACCAATTGTATCGACTCCCTTTTGTTAAACCCATCATCTGCCTGCTCTGGCCTTCCAGTACCCCTTCATCTGAGCTGTAACCAAGCCAGATCCAATTAAGCCCTCACTTGCTCCGTGTCCTAAACTCACATTTCAAACTCTCCCTGGCCTCTCACCACAATTTGTATCGAGCATGTGCCAGATCTCCAAGAGAAAAACATAACAAATCTGGTCAGTTGCTGCACACATAGTACCATCCAGGCTCAAGTAAAAGGTTTTACCACAGTCACAGGATAAAGTGCTGTACACAGGGGGCAAGCCGGCCTTTATTCAAGCAGAGATTGCTGTCATTTTTAGGGCGAGAGCACAAAAGCAGCATATCCTGACATGAAATCTGAGCCTTGGCAAATAATGCGTTCTTAAGGTTACAGCAGAGAGAGAAACCAGCAACTGGGCACAGAATAAACTGCTGATGTAATCACCAATCAGGTCAGATAAAAGTGTGCCCATGTCTAATTTCCAAAATGTAGCTAAATCAATCAGAACAATAATATAACTAATGCTGTTATAAGTATAACAATAAAACATTATGTGCCTATGAATGTTTTCCTTTAGTGCATAGCAAACAGAAAGAAAAACTGGAAATTCCTTCTTAATCCATTATTTGGCTGTACAATGAAATGCAGTGCAGTCTAAACACAGACTCACTTAATTCTGCAACAGACTTACGCTGCAGCATAGTTCTACTTGACTCATGGAAAACTGTCAATGCTTTCCCTGTTTGGACATTGGAAAACAGACCTTATCTGAAAGAGTTAGAGAAATAGCCTTATACTTCAGAGACTGAAGCCATTTCTCAAAGCATTATTCACAGATCCACAGCAAAATAACACTTTATGCAAAGTGGTAAACAAAATACTACCTATCTGAGAGGGGCCAGTCAGAAAATTTCAGAGGGTAGAAGAAGGCTTGTTAACTGGGGAGAGCTATAATAAACTCCAGTCTAAAGAAGAGTGCAGATATAAAATAATACAGTAATGTCGTAAAGTAAAGGGGTAAACTGTGTGGGACATACTGTTATGTAACTCCTTGTTAGCTGCCTTGTCATTGGTGTTTACCTTGAAGTTACTGGAGTTGACCCAGGAGCTGGCGATGCCGTCAACCATCTTGTCCAGTGCCGTTTGATCCTGCTCCAGGTCATGAGACTTGTCCTTGTCCAAAATGTAATCAATGATCTCCTGTCCAACCTGCAGACGTCGGCCCACATCCTTCTGCAGTACCTGAGCCAGGCAATTCTCCATGCTAGGCTCCATAATCCTGGTCTCTGATAAACAATCCCACTTGCCTTCCTCAGTCTGCCCAGCTGAATGACTGACTGACCACTAACAATCCTCCACTGCTCAAAGCAGCGGGAACAACAGCTAAACAAAAGGAGCCCCACTTGGTGAGTATGTGGCTGGCTGACCCGGAAAAGAGAGGAAAAAAGTGAGTGCACACAGTCTGCTTATATTTTTATCCCTAAGGACAGGCCTTCTTTTTGTGCCAAGTGCTAGCTCGCTAGCAAGCTAGTGGCAGTGCCGTAGGGATGGATGGAGAAGGGCTTAGGGAATGGCAGCAATGCAGCATATGTGTGTCTGGACAGCAGCTGGGGGAAGTTTACTACTCCCTCCCACTTGGGTGAGCCAAACTGCTAAAACAGGGGTAGAGGAGGTGGTTTTGGTGAGGAGAAAGCAGCAAATGCAGATGGAGAGGGCTAGTTTAGAGCTCCATGTTTTGTCCCGGGATCTGCCCTGGAGAGCCCTGGAAGGAAAGCGGAACATTTAGTTAGTATAGTCAATCAGTTATAAGATCTTTTCTTTGTAAGTAGAGTCATTATTATTTGATCAATACCCACATACCTAAATATTTCCCTTAAACTGATCAGTCTATAAGTGCCATTTTTTAGCTTTTAGCAAAAGGAGAGTGATTTATTTAGTAAAAAAACTAACCCACTGATATGGACATTTCTTTCTACAAAGAAAATCATACTGCTAGGACATACAATGTAGATTAATGTGTAGATTTTTTTACTGATTATTTACTGATTATTTATTTAAATTATGGCCAAAAATAGTGATCTATGTCAGACTTTACCAAACACCCATAGTGGTTTTAAAAATTATTTGCTGTACCCAAGCAAAATTTCAAAACCCAAAAGTATCTGATGAGATTAAACAAAGAAAAGCAGCAAACCCTCATATTTAAGGAGCCAAAAATATAACATATTAATAGACAAGACAGTTTACTGTTTTAACTGTAAACAAAGCCAGGCCCATGAACGGGACAAACTGGTTTCATTTTATTCAGCTCCTCTGGGATGAACTGGACCACTGAATGTGAACAAGCACAGTGGCAGCTAGTGATGTCCCGTCTGGTTTTCTAATCCAATAAGAGTTGAAAAAATGTGTGAAAATCCACATTAATAAGCAAAATGATATGACATCCCTATCAAAACATACGTAATCTCCCACTCTGACAGCTTCAAATCCTCAGCCTGACAATCCACTACTGTCATGAAACACAGGTGCTGAAGGGCTGACTTTCACAAGGAACTCCAAATGGGCGCTTCCCCTTCACATAACCCCAGGACTTGCTGTGTGACAAGATTATCTTGCCGAAAGGAATGCTCAAACAACCTCTATCGCTTGAAGGCCTTTGTTCTCGGAGGTGAAAATCAAACCTGCATGACTTGAAGCAGGGAGATATGGCTCACTCACTGGACTATGACCTATGTGTGAACTACTTTCTCCTTACTACTGCAATCACGTTAACACTATTAAACTTGTTAATACTGTGTATATTTTGTAGAAACGTCCTGTGTATATAAAGTAGAATGATGTATATTTTGGTGGATTCATTATTTGAGATAATATTGATAAAATCCAGCCTAAAGATGTACATGTATGCATTTAAGAAGGAAAGCGCGTCTGAGTGATTAGAAATAAATACTGAGTGTAACACGGTTTAGTAATAACATATTAGGTTCATAGCAATGAGGGTGTTAAGAATTACATTCAAGACATAAAAATGCAATTGATGACAATATCATTTTGGTTTTCTACTTAAATGTTATAGTATTAAACTGGAGTGTGATCCTTTGAAATTCTCTCGGTGACAAATCACTCAACCTTGTCACACAGATTTGCTTGGCGCGTGCAACCACGCACGCGCACCCATTAGCCGAGCCGCAGCTAGCTCGCAGCCTGATCATCACTGCTGCTAGAGCCGCCGACGCAGGAGCTCCTTCACAGCTTCCAGACGTGAAACAAAACCTCCCGAATATTTTATATTTCAGTGGACATGAAACATAAATATTTTTTCTCTTCTCTTTCTATCTCATACAGTTTGGCTAACCACTCCACTGCGCCAGACAAACTACAGTAGGTGTGTGAGGAATAAAAGCTTAAGCTAGCCCCTACTAGCGAAGCCCTTCCTTTCAATGAACGTCAGTCCGCAGACAGGCAGCACAAAGAGAAGAAAATGTGACAAGGAGGTGAGGAGGTGCATTTATATCATTCAGCTTTCTACTCACCATATCCTGCTCAAGCGACGCAGCTGGTCTGGGTACACAGCTCGTACTTGTTGTAAATATACAGTCTACGGCCTCAAATCTCTCCTGTCTGTCTCTCACTCTCCACCCGGAATGCTGCCTGCAGGACAAGAATGGGATCGTCGTGCGCAGGCGCAGTGGATCCAGGGATGATGTTGGCAATTGGAAAACTGTCGCATGGCAATGAAAAAAAAAGGCTGCTTGTATTGGATGAGCTGTAAGTCAATATACAGCGACATCTACTGGAGACACTGAGCATGCAAAGGATATTCCCGTTCAACCAGCAGAGCCGTTAAGTAACTAAGTACTCTTGTTTAAGTACTTCTTTTTACAAAGGTATTTAAACTACTTTTACTCCACTACATTTCAGTTTGAAATATTGTACTTTTTAGATCACTACATTTATTTAACAGCTTTAGTTAGCTTTCAGATACAAATCAACATAACACACAATGTAATAATTAACCACCTGGCAGAACATGGTGACTTATTGCACAGTTCACAGTAAATATTTTGTTTCATTGCTGTTTTTTTTTTTATTCCTAACTAAAAGGGTCGATTTCAAAATAGAAGTATATGAAATGTTGATTTTTCGAAACTCTGGTTCCTCCTTAAATCTGTACATGAATTTAACATAAGACCTGAACTTGAACCTTATTTATGAGGCCCAAGAGGAACAAATCTGGACTGGAACTGTACATTTGTGTTAATGGTTGCAAAATGCAAACATAAATACCAATATTGTCTTCTTTGTGGACTCTTTTCTATTTACAGAAATGTGTATATGAAATGCATTTTTTTTTCCTGTACCAGACTGTGAATCCTTTCATGTAAACAAACATGTCCTAGTATATCATTTAATACAAGCACACTGCAATGTGAATGACACCAACAGGTCTTTTCCAGCAGCAAACGTTTAAAACTTGTCATAGTAGCAAACGCACAGGTGTCAGAGCTAATACAGTAACGGTGAGCACAGACAGTGGACATTTTCAACCATGAATTGTGTTGACTTGGTGCCTAAAAAATACAGCTTGATTTAGCTTGTCAGTGCCATGTTCCAAAACTATTACACACACACACACACACAGACACACAGACACACAGACACACACGAGAAACAGTGTCACATGTTCTTCACAAAAAAATGCAGCAAAAATGCATTTTAGTACCTGTGCTTTTACTGCCATGACTAGTAAAAATGGCTGTCACGAAAAAGGTCCACAGTAAACCAGGCACTGAAACTCAAGCATCGACATGTAATTTAGCCATCATTCTTTTATTAGGTACACAAAAATATTTACTGCACTGGCTTTGTGAGTATTAGTCATTTTTGCTCACTTATTCTTACTGTACACAGCATTAAAATGACAGCTTGAGAGTGAATTCTTTGTACAAATTTAACCACAAGCGTTGTTACAAAGGAAAACAATGCTGCTGCTGCTGAATGTTTTTCTTGTCAGCGCTACGGCACATAATGGCAAAGGTTATAGTTGGCTCCAAGAGAGAAAATGTCCTTTGCTAAAGACGTCTACACTTGGCCCAGTGTGATGGTTCTGTGAGCATCTTCCATGTTACTCACAACAATATCCACAATTACACTGTGATATTCTCTCTGAATCCTAATGTGACCTCCACAGGCTGAAAGACATCCTGTCATTTCTAAATACAGTTCAAAGATGTCCCATCACTCTCAGAGCAAAAGCCCTCATGATCCCGATGTGGTGGCCTCTGCTCTCACAGTCCAAGTCCACTATAAAACAGACAAGTCTTTCACTCTGCCTCCTCTTCAGAGGGTTCCTCACTCTCTGATTCATCATCCTCCTCCTCATCATCATCTTCAGAGGAGCACTCTTCATCTTTGTCTGTGACTGGCAACTTCAGGACAATCTCATTATCTGCATCATCGTCGACAACCACAGACTTTCTCCTCTCCAGAAGGGAGGGCGTGCATACTGGTGTGGTATCCTGGAGTGGACAAGAGCGTATTAGTCACACGTGGTCATTCTGGTACACGAGGTACTGACACTGAGTCGATACAGTATGTTGGTACATGGGTTTTATCACGCAGCCACCAACAGACACACGCAATAAGCTTAACGCACCACGGTGCTATAGGCACAGTTATCTGACCCCAGATCACAGACAGAACTGGGCTCATTTTCAGTCTGTGCCCGAGCTGAACATGACATCAAGGGTATTTTGCTTACATCACTACATGTAGACGCATTCATGGTGTCAGATGACTTCTTCTTCTGAGGCACCTGGGCAGCCTGGAAAAGTCAAACAGGCATGAACACTTAACATGATGCAAACACTAAAAATGATTCAGATGCTGAGCAGAGAGCTATCTAACTAAATCTATTTTTCCAAACTCCAGACACTTACAAATCCTGGGAAGTCATAGTCGATGCCGTGTGCAGCGAGCCTTTTACGCAGCTTTGATTCCTTCCGCAGGAGTCTGCTCTTCATCTTCTCCACCTGCTCAGCTGTACGCTGGTTGTTGTAGCGAGCCACAGCAGGATACGAGGGTTTCTTAAACTCCCTTTGTGAGCCAACAAACATCTTTTCATGCACTTTCTCCGGTGCAATCACGTGACCTGGGAAATAGAGTAATAATTCTGTAGTTTTCATTAAGGTAAATAAACCACTACAGTACTGTCCATACTGGTAAGTGTAGGGACTAAAAAATGATGAGTCAGTGGTTATAATTCACATAAGTAATTGCACAATTTAAATTTCTACAAACATTGGTCACAAACTGATCTGATCACAAACATCAACTATCAATATTTGCAAGCTGATAAAACAAAAAACACTTAAATGTCACTACTGCTTCACTTTCTACTGTGATCACACTGATTATTTGCTTTAACTCTTTTGCACGTCAGGTGACATCACTTCTAACTTCTGCCTAGTAAAACAGTAATCATGCTGCTAAATAATAGACTTGTACATGATTAATACTCACATTTGATGAGTCTCTCTCCCATGAGGTAATTGTTCATGGTTTCTGCAACAATCTTTGCTACGTCATCGCACTCAAACTCCACAAATGCATAGCCTTTACTTCCACCTGTCTGCAAGTTAGAGACATGACGCAAGGTTAGACACTGTATTATCACATGTATGAATTGCTCCATAACATGTATTCAGTCCAAAATGACTTCCAAGACAAACATATTTTGCAGATTGCATATTCATAATTTTAGTTTTCTTTGTGGTTTTGTTGGCACATGGGTTTTATCACTCCGCAAATCAAGCCAACGGGTGATAAGCTAAATGTACCACAATACTTTAGGCTCAGGTATCTGACCACAGATCACTGTTACATCTGAGACCATTTTCAGTCTGAGCCAAAACTAATGATGAATGAACAATCAGCAGGTTCACTAATACCATGTCCAGTCAAACTGACAAGTGTAACAGTGACTTCAACGACTTGTAAAATGAGCAACTGTTAACTCACACTGCACCAAAGAAAATTTTAATCTCTGCACTTTATTTGCAATTGACAGGACGAGAAAGACAACAGACCATATTTCTAAAAAAAAAACTAAAACATTTTTGTAAATAATGAGAACCCAATATTATGTTGAGAAACTGTCTTACAGGTAAAACATGTCAGTGTACACAGTGATTACATCCTCAGTGTTACCTTTTTACTCCTGGAGAGCCGCAGCCTCAGGACCTTCCCAAACTGTTCGAAGTAAGACTTGAGCTCCGGCTCCAACAGCCCCTGTGGCAGGTGGGCCACATAAAGCACTCCAGGGGTCAAACGGCTTCCCTGAGAGAAAATACAATAAAAACAGGACACAATATGTAAGTTAACACAGCCAGAATTTATTACTGTGCCAAGTTTTACGCTAATATACAAGAAATGATCATCAACAGACAATGAACTGTGGTCTTAATAGTAGCTTGACTTTCATTTCAAAAATACAAAGTTTTTGCAAATTTGTTTTCCCTTAAAACAAACTGCTTTGATAGGAGATAACTAATCTACACACAGGTGGTAAGTCATATATAAAACATGTGCCATTCACCTCGACACACCACACCAGCTGTCCTCCAAGGCGTCTAACCCACTGGGAGTAACTTCAGGGTTCAGAGTCTTGCTCAGGGACACTTAGACACTTGGCTCACACACTTATGTTATGTTGAGTTAACTTATGTCAGCTACTAACAGCCACTAATTTCAGACGGTGCTCTGTCAAATCTTGCTAACGTGGTTTAGCCATTTGAGCTACCTAGCCGTTCATTTCCCCACGACTGAGTTAGCTAAGTGTTAGCCTCGTTTCAAAACGCACTACCGTAGCGCATCTAATAACGCTGTAAAAATTAACACCATCATTTGAATTACCTACTAACATCATATAAGTTAATACTGAACTCTGTGGAAGTAGCGTCACTAAGGTCATAGCTCATTGCTATCTGTGTTAGCTTAAATACTGCAGGTTTGGTCATTATAAAACCTTAACCATAGTCAGACTGCAACAGCTGTGCGCTTTATTAATAACCCCAGAGATAATAATGTATAAAGTAACTACATTAACTACCATGAACGAACGCCACATGTTTCTACGAGGGCCACCACCGCATACTGAAGACCTGAGTTACCTTTCCAGGCTTGTTCTTCTTCGCCTCCTGCACCTTCTTCTTAAACTCAGAGTCTTGTTGAGGGTTCAAAGCCAGCAGTTCTTTCGCCGGCTTACTCGCCGTTTCTGCTTTACTTTCAGTCATTTTGATTACTTGAAAACACGAGGCATCAGTTAGAAAGAACCAACGCCGACGTACGACTCTCACTAAACCACGTTGTTGGTGTCTCCGTCCGGTTGTCCATGTGGTGACGGCTAACGACTGGCAGCGAGAACGTTTGTCTGTGTTATCTGTCCTCTGGGGCCTTCACAGCGCCACCTACAGGTGCGGATGATGAGGTACTTGTACTTAAAGAAATCACATTAGTACTAGAACAGTACTTTAGCCTGTAGGCTAGTAGCTATCCTGCCTCTCAGTGTATTTTATTGTAGGTTTAAGAAGAATGTGCTAATTATTAAGTGATTACTTCCCAACCATAATGCAGTACATGGTCTCTTATGACATTATTTTCCACTTACACTTGTATGTAAAAGTGTGGGCAAATATATAATTTGTTGATATGTTGACTTAAAACTTGTAAATAGAAATTATTAGCAAATACAGACATTTCATTTAAACAATAATTGTGGTATATTCATGATCAAGTGAGTACTTACTTGTAACACAGAGGTAGTAAGTAACAAAGTACATTTACTCAAGTACTTTACTAGAGTATTTCCATTTAATGCTACATTGTTGTTATGTCACATTTATTATAACAACATTAGTTGCTCGCTACTTTGCAGGTTTAGATTCTTATTAAAGACTTTATAAACTACTAAAATGCTAAATCATTTATGAATGAACCCTCTCTCCACATAAGGTAATTAAAGTCATAAGTTAAAGTCAGCTCCACCTTTACCCACTGCTGTTGTTCCA
Source organism: Helostoma temminkii (assembly GCA_900302695.1). Taxonomy (NCBI): domain Eukaryota; kingdom Metazoa; phylum Chordata; class Actinopteri; order Anabantiformes; family Helostomatidae; genus Helostoma; species Helostoma temminkii. The sequence goes on from OMLM01012776.1 coordinate 70,868, forward strand.
TAGTCTGTAGGTAGCAACACATGTTTATCCTCATTTGTCAGACTAATCTGGACCAGACTCTACATTTAAGTTAAATGGTGAAATTAAAGGATACTTTGACTTGTAGTGGAATATTTCTCTAGGCAAATGCTTGAGCATTGACTTTGTGTACTTTAAACTGTGCTTTACACAGCCAGCTAAGAGTCACAACACTTGAAGCTCTGGGATATTGTGCCTCTGTTCTGGACAGAGAGAAGTACGGTTAAGATCTAGCTATTGTGAACTTAAAGTCAGGGGACATGAAGTACATGAAGCTCTTCAGCTCTGCTTTAAAATAGTGTCCTGTTGTAGAATAAATATTTGCATCTAGTATTTGTTGATGTGTAGTGGATTCATTCTTCCTTCTAACCTGTACAAAGCTGTGCACAGTGGCTATCTCCACCCAAAGCAGATTATTTCCACCCAAACTAATATTTTAGGAGAATGTTCCTCAGATGCTGCTCCTTTGTGCTTTTATAAATCCACTTCTCTATGTCCACTGTACAAAGCCTTACAATATCCTAATTATTATGTTATAATTAACAATTTCTACTGCTGTTTGCATAAATATTTCAACAAACAAAGGACGGGGAGGAGGAGCAGAAGAGGAGGTGGAGGGAATAATAATCAGGAGGTGGAGTGTTTACCAGTCAAATAATGAGGTGAGACAGACATTAGATACAGATCAGCAGTGCACACAGCAACGTCAAGACATGGCAACAAAGATCATCTACTTCACAGTGAATGGAAGACCAGAGCGGGCTGAGATCCCAGAGGATTGTCCTGCTCAGGACGTCAAAGGTACAATTTGAAAGTGATGTGACTGTTTAAAGTTTATGTTCAGTTTTTATTTTAGAAAAGGTTACACTGAGCAGCCTCATGTGTAATTGTAGTGTTGAAGAATTAATATCTGCCTCTGTGTTGTGATCAGCTTTTATCATAATGGACATTTACTGAACTTTTTTTCAGGTTAAGCAGGATTTTAGTGTTATCTGACTTAATATTATGGTCACAGGATTGATTTAAGTTACATTAACAGATTAACAACAGCACGGATCCTCATCAGAAAGAGTTGGATTAGTATTATGGAGGTAGTCTGAGCTGTGTCACTGACAGCTCCTCACTTACTGCATGAGGCTGAGTCACATTTATTGTCTTGTCTCAAGTGGTGATGAAGGCAAAAGAAAGCACATTAATATAGTATAATATGGTACATTTGATAATTTCTTTTATTGGTTCATGTCAGATATATGTCATTATTAAGAAGAAGACTGGAGTTGCAATCAGATTCAAACATCAAATTGATATTTAATAACACATACAACAATAATACAATAATAAATAACATTCTGGTTGCCAGGTTTGATCTTTGTTTGTCATTTCTTTTTTGTCATATCGCAGCTACCCATGTTATGTTATGCATCTATTCACATATTTAGTTCAGTTCCTGTACAGCCATTTTACACAACATCAGTAATCATACGTTCAATTTTTCAATTTCTTACACCTGTATACATACAGCAGTGTGAGTGAAACAGCGTATGAAATGACTGCAGAGACATTCTTTCCAGATCTGTTCCGCTCCGCAGCCGAGGCAGGACCCCACGACATCCTGAAGCTCTACAACCCCAAAGGCAACATCATCAACATCTCTCCAAGTCTGGAGCCCAACAGCCCAAACTCCTGCTACAAGCTGGAGGTGGTGGCCGCCGACTGCAACAGTGAACCGTTAGGTATATTAAACTTGACCCAATGGGAATTGCAGTGGGTTTGCTTTAAGACTGTTGACTGTCTTCATCTTTTCTTGTCATTTCAGGTGCAGAGCTTGCTGGTGTACTAGGATTTGACCTCTCATCGATGGAGAAGAGGTGGGGGAATAAGACAAACACATTCACTACTTAAAGATGCTTATGAGGAGAAGTAGGATATAGTAAAAACTAATTTTGTTTAGTTGCAGATCTAATGATAGAGTGTAGGAATTTGAGACTTTGTACCAAACAATCCAAAGTTCTAGATGGTGTTTCTTATGACTTAGCACCTCACTGATGGTGTGTGACCTCAGACTGCAGGGCCTGGAGAAGAAAATCCTGATTGAGGCAGGAGAGACTCCTGCAGTTGTGTATGAGATGAAGAAACAAGTGGATTCATTCCGGGAAAAACTGGAGGTACAGCCAAATAAAGTTTAATGTTGCTCGTGGGATGTGGGGAAATACAGTACAGTACTCAAACAGCTGATTCATTGTAGGATCACAGTACACCTTTCAGACTGACAGAAACATGAGTCAAGATGATATTTAATTTTTACCCCAGTGGCCTTAATCTTAATTAAGCTCTAGAAATGTGTTACCTGTACATATTACAGCACTTTGAAATTCAGACAACACAGCTATTTTGTAATGAGACCCTGCTTATTATCTTAAAGCTACAATATGCAACTTAATTGCATATTAATCAAAATCAATCCACTCTGCTCTGGTGTAACAATCCAGTTGTTGGTTACAGCAGCTTCTGTCCAAAATAAGATTTTGGACCATATGTTTAGTAAAAGATATTTACAAAGGAGCAACTGGTTGCACATGTTATGTACGTGTACACAAAGGTAAAATTGTTCATAAAATTGCATACTGATTTACAATTTGAACAGTCCGGCCTACATTTTTCAAGGGTCAGTCTGGATGTTGGATCAGATCTCAAGTAACTAGATTTACTTTCATTTTTTCCAGAGTGTAGAGCATCTGAGCTGGCTTGGACTGTTTAAGGACCTGTCAGAGGCAACGCACAAGCCCTCCCCATTCTACCACAAGAGAACGCTGCACAAAACCAGGGAGGAGTGTGAGCACGTACGGGAAAAGTTCCTTCAAATGAGGCGCGTCGTTCACACACAAAACTGCCTGCAAGAAAAGCAGTTCCAATTTTCCATATATTACATGATCATATCTAGTTAACATCAGTGCTGTATGTTGTCACATTGGCAGCTCTCTGGAGGTATCAGAGGAAGTGAGGCAGTACTTAAAGACCCCAACCTTTGATAACTGGTAAGTTTCAATGGAAAAACCAAGAGACAAAGAAGCAGGAGATGAAACTGTACGTGCAACAAGTGTTCACGAACAAACAACCAGTGCACCTGTTCCTTCAGTGCACAGACAGTGAGGCAGACGGTCGGCTAATGACAGCTGTGGCCAACAAGCACTTCTGATGTGTTTCTGAAGAGGACAGGGGCTCTCACCCTTTTCTTCTGATCGACCCACTAATATCAATATGAATAGGCCTGCAGAGGGCTCGCTAATCAAAAGAAGGTCTCTATGAAAGGCTTAATGAACACACCATGTTTGAAGTGGGCTTCATGAGGAGAAAGAGTGTGCTGCATTCACTGGGGCTTGGTCATCATTTCATCTGTCCTAAAGCTTTTTAAGCAAGCCCACGATGATGGAGGTGGATAGAGAGGTATGAGGTTATGCAGAGGCAACTAAAATGAGAGCTCAGCACATCACATAATGATGAATTATAGAATTCCTTTGAAACCATCATGAAGTATGCTTTTCTCTGCTTTGTACTATTTGGACATAAAATTATAATGAATAAGGCTAGCATTGTTCTAGATAATGATGTAGGTATATTTACCTGCTTCTCTATCTGAAGTGCCATTTGTACATTTCATTTTGGATACGTACTTACTGAGCACTTTTAATCTTAGCTCTGCACTGAAAACCATGCTTTACTGAGAAAGTTACACACTCTCCCCATATTAAATTACTCTATTTTTCCATGATGTTGTGTATTTTGTGTGTGTGTGTGTGTGTGTGTGTGTGTGTGCAGGCAATGGGAGGATGCAGAAATCATGGTGCTCCTGCAAGTCATGTATACAGATTTAGATTTCATAGTGACCTTCAACATCGAGTCCGACGTACTGCAACGGTTCTTATTCGAAGTCTACCGAAGATACAACAACATCCCTTTTCACAACTTCAAACACTGCTTCTGTGTTACACAGATGGTAAGTGTGTTTGTTAAGTGTTAACGGGCCGATTCATGATTATGAAATTATGCCACTGACCTGTTTACTAATTTGTTAAAGGGTAGAGAGGTGGTAGAGAAGTGAAGAAGAGAGTACAGGCAGGGTGGAGTGGGTGGAGCAGAGTGTCAGGAGTGATAGAAGGATATCTGAGAGAGTGAAAGGGAAGGTGTGCAAGATGGTAGTGAGACCAGGTACATTGTACTGACTGAAAACAGTGGCACTGACAGATTTTTGTTGAGTGTGACAAGGATGGACAGCATTAGTAAGAAGTATATTAGAAGGACAGAGCAGGGCATATGCAGAGGAGGGATGTTTGGGAGAAGAATGCTGAGGATGGAGCTGCTAGACAGGAGGAGAAGAGGAGGACCAAGGAGGGGGTTCATGGATGTGGTGAAGGAGGACATCAGAAAGGCTGGTGTAACAGAGGATAATACAGAGAACAGAGTGAAATGGAGACACATGACCCTCCCTGGCGACCCATAAAAAAAAACAGCTGAAAGAAGCGAAGCTGACTGCTTGAATTCTTGCATGTACCTTTTCTGACACAGCATCAATGCTGCATAAATGTCCCAATGTTAAAGCAGCTTTTATCAATGACAATGTGAAATCAATGCGACAGTGAGAAATGGGTCACTTGTAGTGAATAACCCCCATAGAATTCTAACCTGAATCTGCAGATCCCTAAGGAGTTTTCACTCACTTTTTGGTTTTACAGCCCACAGTTATGCTGTTTTGGTTCACTCTCACTACTCTCATGTGGTTGGTAGAAACCAAAGCAAAGCTAAAAGACAGTAAATATGAGACACATATGCATCAAACTTTGCCATGTTAGCCCTAGCAACTTTATAAGGTGATAAAAAATTATAGTACATAAATGTTTTGTATACGGCTTGTTTCACTTGCCCCAATTGGACAAAACTGTCAATGAATACAGCTTTAATCACAAGATATGCTTTTTCATATTTTTAGTAGTAACTTCACTGTTTACATCAAAGTTTTAAAGTGTTCAGCTGAACATAGAAGAAGTCACCAGGTGTCTTTGTCACCTCCCAGAGACTTAAACGCCTCCCAGAGATCTAAACTTTTCAGAAAGTCCTATTTATGAATGTTGTCAGTCCTTTACTCACCTACATTTTGGGTCTGTGTGCCCATGAAGTACACAGTTGCCGCTCACGTTAGCTGGGAGGTTTTTCCAGCACCCTGCTTGGTCCACTGGCAGGTTTTGACGATAACAGAGCAGGTGTGGGTGAGGCCTGAAAGAGACAGGAAGTCAAATCTTTTCATAAGATTTTTTTTGTCTTTTCAAGACTGAAATTCCCATTATATGAAAAATAAGCAGTTGTAAATCACGCTAAATTATTTTAGTAAAGCCCCAGAATAAAATAAAACCCCCAAATTATACACAATATGGCTTATTGAAGTCATCTACCTTTTCCAAATGATGTACAATGGAACACATACAGCTCCCATTTTGTACTTTATTGTTGCTCTACTGTATCCCTGAACAGATGTATGGTTTGATCTGGCTGACTGACCTGAGGAGTAAGATGGACAGCATCGACCTGCTGATCATGCTGACCTCTGCGGTCTGCCACGATCTCGACCACACAGGATACAATAATGCCTATCAGGTATGTGGAATTCCCTCTGTTTGTTTACCATGTAAGAAATGTAAAAGTAAAATCCAAAATCTTTCTGTCTTTCAGATCAATGCTCGAACTGAACTTGCTCTACGCTACAATGACATCTCTCCACTGGAGAACCACCACTGTGCTGTAGCTTTTGAGATCCTAGAGAAGGTAAGGATGACAGCCTGCTGTTTGCTTCAAGCTTTCTGTCCAAGCTGCCCTTAAACATACAGTGTAGCTTGAGGATTCAAACTATATCTACCAAAGAATGGATGCTGTCACCATAGATCCTGTCTGTTACACACTGTCAAAACAATAGGAAACTATTCTGTTTTCCAGTCAGAGAGCAACATCTTCAGAAATCTGTCCATGGATCAGTACAAACGGATAAGAGAGGGAATCATCAAGTGAGCGTGTCTTCCTATTTCTCAATCTCCACTTCTTCTCATGTTATTTAATTATAACACATTACACACATTATACCTTGTGGTCGTTAATCTGCAGATGTATCCTGGCCACCGACATGACGAGGCACAATGAAATTCTCAACAAGTTCAAGTCCATCCTGCCAGCTTTCGACTTCACCAACAAGGACCACAAAGATGTGGTGAGAGGAGTGTAGATGTAAACATAAAAGGAAATGACACAATCATGCACATGCATTAAGAAATCATGCAACTTCTGTTATGGCATTTATTATTGTCCTATATAGTTTTTTTGTTACTAATTACTTTTATTATTGTTATAGGAGTTTTTCTAGTATTAGTTGTAAAAGTGACAAGAATAATCTTCATTGAAAAAATTTATTGAAAACTGTTATTCACATTGAGTCGATATTGACACATTTGTCAAATATTCACTTAACCCTTTCATAAAAAGCAGATTGAACCATTAATACAAAAACATTGTTGTTTATTGTTTTTCCCGCACTTTGAAACAGCTTAGAGGAATGGATATTTCTGCATTTCCAGACGAGCAGGTCATGCACTTAAACTCCTTTTCCTTCGGGTCCTAGTCAGCACTCAAGCAGCATATTCTGAATCAGCTGTAACTGTTTATGAATAGATAAAGGAAACAGATAAGCATTATAATAGTGCAGTAAAGGTCATACTTTTTAGAGATGCTATTATATAATCATTGTTTTTGTAAATTTCCCTCTCTTCCTTGTGCTATCTATGTGTGTGTGTGTGTGTGTGTGTGTGTGTGTGTGTATCAACAGCTGATGATGATCCTAATCAAAGTGAGTGACATATCCAACGAGGCACGGCCAATGGAGGTGGCTGAGCCCTGGTTGGACTGTCTCCTTCAAGAATTCTACAATCAGGTACAGCTTCCCACTGTACATACACCTGAATATTGGTTTCAGAACTATTGTAGTTTCAGTATTTAATATTTTTTAGCAATATATTTCTCATTCAGGGACAACACAGTTAATATGAATAACAAGCAAAATCAAAGGTTACCCTATAAGTATGAATTAATGTCTGTCCTCAGAGTGATGTGGAGAAGCTAGAGGGACTTCCAGTCACGCCCTTCATGGATCGGGACAAAGTAACCAAACCCTCATCTCAAACAGGCTTCATCAGATTTGTCCTTCTCCCTCTCTTCATTGAACTAGCCAACCTCTTCCCCTGCCTGGAGGTAACTTCTGGTAAATCAGTTCAGAGAAAATGTGAACCATGAGCAAAAGGTTCTTTTGGGTTTTGACATATTATCGTTGGAGATGCAGTAAATCTAAGTCCAGGGAATGTTTATTAATCCTTCATTCATTCTGCAGCAACATATAATTGACCCAGTACGGAAGGCTCTTGACTACTACACAGAGATGGAGAAAGCGCTGGAGAGGGAGAAACAGAACCGAGCTCAGAACGAGAATGGTGCCAAGAGCAAGGAGACAACTGTTGGCACACAGAGCACAGCGGACAGCCACGCTGAGGCTGGATCTGACGCTTCACAGGCAGACACATAGTGATCTGTGGCAGGCGACACATTTAAGAACTGAGGTCTCTCCTTTAAAACTCGCATAACGTGATTATTGTAAGGTTACGTGGGCACAGCAGAGGGTTAGGGCCACAATAAGAAAAGCCAGTACTCAAATAATATTTTTATAGTGGCCTTAATCCTCTTCTGTACACTAAGCTGGGAGGTGTGCTGCGTACATTACAAAATACATTTTACAAAGTTGTATTTCTTATTAGAGCAGCATTATTGTTTGTTTTGGAAGAAATAAGCTGTATAGAAGTTTGCTTGGTTGCATCGGGGGGAATATGTAGCTACATTACCAGTATTTAAGGTGAAGTACAGCATCTGTGCATGTTCCTGCCATTCTTAATCGTTCACTGGGATCAGTGATCTATGGGGTGGGCTAAGATCAGCAGAACAGTAAAAGGCATAATGTCTATGGCTCTCAAGCCTCTTTTCCAGCTATTGTGATGTGAAGGTGTTAAAGGTAAACAGTGTCACCCTCATATAAATAAAGACACAATCCTCCCAAATGAAGATCAACTCTCATGTCACTGTACTGACCTGGGATCAGCACCCTGGACAGCAACATTGATGCCCTTGTGTAGTGTGTTTGATATATATTTTTATAAAGCTATCGGCCTGGACTGTACAGGAAAGCAGAGGGAAGTGATGGTAGCTTGAGCTATTGATAGTGTTGCAACTTTGTCACAGCACGACACAGCTCCTGACATCAGTTTTTCGTTTGATATCATTTTTAAAACCTTCAAACAGATAAAGGATAGAAATTCAACAGCACCTCACACTGCAGCAGTCTCCTGATAATGTATAATATTTCCATAAAAACAAAACACTTAGTTAGCCTAGTTAACAATTAACACCATGTTATTAACCATTCTGTGTATGTATTTATTATGATCTTTTCATTGGAAGCCCCAGTTAGTCTACACCAACTAATATACATCCAGTATATATTTGATGTTTGTCCTATAACTGAACCTTTTGTTGAAAATCCTTCACACCCTGTTCTGTCCATCATTTGCCAATTGTCCACCCTGTAGGGGTCACGGGTGTGCTGGAGCCTATCCCAGCCAGCTTACGGATGAGAGGCAGGGTACACCCTGGACAGGTCGCCAGTCTATCGCAGGGCCACATATAGACAAACAACCATTCACACTCTCACTCACACCTACGGGCAATTTAGAGACCCCAGTTAACCTGACTGCATGTCTTTGGACTGTGGGAGGAAGCTGGAGTGCCCAGAGAGAACCCACGCAAACACGGGGAGAACATGCAAACTCCACACAGAAAGACCCTGACCACTGCACCACTGTGCCGCCCAGTCTGTGAGGATGTTTGTATGATTTACACTTTGAATGTCAAAAAGGTGTAGAAGAAGCTTGTGGACTGTAGGTGTCTCCAAAGGTCCAGTCATGGGACAGAAATGAGACTCACTGTCACTCACCCCTTAAGTCAGAGTGAAAGACAACACAGTAGAAAAACTACTTTAAGTTATTATAAGGGACTTGTTTATGCAGTACATGTTAACATTGACACATAATAGCATAATGTATGAACAGATTAAGCGCAGGATGTGTTCAAATTCTGTTTCATTTAGCATTGGCAGCAGATGGTAGTTTCCTTCTTCTTTTGTGGTTTTATACATAAAACCCAAAATAGTCCAGCCTTATTTATCATGTCTCATATGTACAACATTCATACACAAGCATAAGCACAGAAAATATTGTAAAATAATAAATATTATAAAAATCTAATATTGAATACAGCACATAGAACCATGCTGTCGTTCATCAGGAGAGCTGGGTGTACTACGGCCTCACGATGGGGACTGGTGCTCCACAAAGTAGCACTTGCCTGAATACTGAGTACTTTATCCTGCGAGGTGGGGGTGGTGCCATTGTTTCACCTCAAAGGGCTACCAGGGAAAATGGTGCAACAAGCTGTGCTGCAGCTGAGCAGTTTACCATTTGGAGTAAAGAAAAAGAAGTAGTAGCTCACCCTGTGGCATAAGGAACAGGATGATTAGCTTTTAGCTCTGCAGTAGCACAGCAGTTTGGGTTACAGTGAGTGGATCAACAGTCTGCCTGCAGCTCAGTGTTGATGAGAGAGAGAGCTAAATAAAGATTTGTACTATTTTTAGGCTTTACACTGTTTTATCAGCATCTGACTGAAAGATGAGAAGGTCCCAAACTCCTTAACCTGCCTGCAGAGAACAGCTGCAGCAGTGTGTGTGTGTGTGTGTGTGTGTGAGACTGGAGGTATTTGTCAGACAGAAGCCTGTCACAGTGAGTTTGGTTTAACAGATATTATAAGGTAAAGGAAACAAATGAGAGAGAAAAATAACACTTAAGAAAAATGATCCTTTCGGACAGATGTGTCAAAAGTAAGTGAACCTCTGTAATTATCAGTTCAACTGTAACTGAACCTGGAGTCAAGAATGTTCTGGCTGAGTAATACAAATATAGATAGAATTAACTAATAAATTATATTATTATGGGTTAATAAACATTGAACTTTGATTTTGCTGACACAAATAAAATACACTAAACTAACTAAAATGACACTAAAATGTCAAATCTAATAGAGTCAAAAGAGAGTCATTTCAAAACCTCATAAAACAAAAAATTATATTTATTGTGAACTAATTTCACATCAGTGCTACAAACTTTAACATCTTCTACTAAGTGTTAGCCTACTTTGTTTTATGTCACAAAAACGCACAAAGAATTCGTTTAAGTCGAGTACATGTACTTCAATTTAAGTAAAGAATAAGATTGGGTACCTTTATTTGTAGTAGTTACTTTTAGGAAAGTACTATTACTTCTACTTCAGTACTTAATGTATCTGTTACCTTTACTAACCCCAAGTAACATCCACAAACACGCGAGACGCGGATCTCCTTATTCCTCGCGACCATTGGATGCCTTTCTGAGAACGCGCCCCCAAACCTCATTTGACAGCGCGTGGTCGACGCCTTCTGACGAGCAACCAATCATTCAATGAGCACGTGCCGGTTCCGGTACGTCCTCTTAACGTGATTGCGAAGGTCTGGCAGCCCGGTCGTCCTCCAGAGGAATCCTCCCTAGTCTAGAGGTACCTTTGCAACCAGGCTTAAAGTGAGCAGCCGGCTGTGTTTACGGTCTCCTTTTGAGGGTTGACACTGTGACGAGGGGAAGGTACAAGGATGGAACCGCTTGTTGCTGCTATTGACCAGGGCACGAGCTCAACGAGGTTTCTGGTGAGTTACCGTTAACTGTGGGAGTGGGAGTGGGAGTGTCGGCTAACTAAATGTTAATGTACATTAGTTACACACAGACTGTGTTCCACTTTGCTTTGGTATTTAGTTGCATGCTTACCTCATAACTGATTAAAAATAAAGTAACGTCCAATGCTAAGACTAGTAATATCATTAAGTTAGGGTAAGATAGCACTACGTCCAGTAACGTTCATGAATGTTAGCTTAAAGGCTACATACAACGAAGTTAACTCTATGTATGTATATGCTGTAAATGTGGACCGCGGTGAAATTAGTTTGAAGTTGGATATTTAACAGACATTCGGCTGAAAAGACCTCCGAGAAACGGATCCTCCGATCTGTGTCTGAAGCTCGCTAGTCGGGCAGTAGAACCTCATCTACTGGGTACATGGTCACACAGAGTTAGGGACTGTCTGTAAATTGTCATTCTGTCAAAACCTTTCCAGGCTTTTTTTTTTTTTAAACTAGAGATATTATCATTGTATCTCTAACTTTCATGTCATGTGACCAATAGGTTCAGAATCTGTTTTAAAATGTGTAGCTACACATTCTGCAGAGGGCATAAGGTACTGCAGCTCTTACACACTACTGTTTGTTCATTCATGGCAAACACAAAACATGAGTATCATCTAGGTGCTAGGTGACAGATCATGTGAGTGAACTGACAAAGTGCATTGCAATGCTGAATGAAGCCATTACCAGTTATGTTGAAATCTTGTTCCATTGGCTAATGAATTGATTTACTGTTTTGGATGTTAACTGGCTTACACACAAGGACATATTAGCTGCAAGTCAGATATTTGATAAAAATGTTAAGTGTGGCACTTAGTAAAGAGGTTTATTAGGTAGGGACATAATTAAGTTAAGTATTACTCATTGCCTTCTTTATAGCAAATTAACTCACTATTTGCCCGTGTGCATTCTACTTTTATATGCTATGGTAACAATTGTCTTTCTACTCAGAAGAAACCTGTGAGATTGTCTCTTTTGTTCTTCTCACCGTTAAGAAAAAAATGAATCCTGTTTTGCCATTGTGAAAAATGTTAGGCTTGATGAAGTAGGTCAGCTGGAAGACTCAGAGTTGGCACAGAGAGTAGACATCAGCGTGGAGCTGTGTAGAGATGAAAGTTCAACTTGCTGTAACACTTCCAAACAACTGACATAACTTTTACACAACATGTATATATAAAGTTGTGTGAGCCCCTGTCATATTGATAAACTGCCAAAAGCTTCACAATAGGTTTTAAATGTGGTCATAATATGTGAATATCCACAGCAAACAGGTGCCATAGTATTTTTCTAAATGTCTTCAAATGAGTTTTTTACCAAAGGACCTTTGACCCTTTTGTATGGCTTCTGGCTGAGTCCTCATCTGATGACACTTGGGTCAAGCAGAGGATTGATACAGTAACACTGACCACAAGTTAAACTTTAAGCAATAAAGGCAGTTTTTGTGGCGAGGCCCTGGTGAGGAAAAGCTGATGCATCTCTGCTAATACATGATAATGATGATTAAGCAATTGTGAGTGTTATAATTAATCTCCTCTTAGCTTTTATCTTAACAGACTGACTGGAAGTTCACTCACTTTACTTAAACGTTTAGAAATTCCCAGTAATAACTCAGAAGTGAATGATCATATTTCAGAATCTACCACAGAAAATGTTTCAGTTCATTACATGGTCTCAGCAATATACCGCATATATATAAATTAATCTAAAGTAAAAACTGTGACAAACTATGATTTAAAAAAAAAACTGTTCAAGCTGTCACTCATCCCAGATGTGTGGTGTGGCAAACATGTATTTTGAAAAATTGGAGTTTCTCAAAGTATATTTCTGCTGCTCCAGTTACCACACAACTGGGAAGAGTGACAGAGTTTGACAATAATCACAGGGAGATGGTCATGATGGATTGAAAACACTCTGGCTACAGTCATATACTGTGTGTACTTGTAGAACCAGTTCACAGAAGCATTCTGTGAATATAACATCATATTTGTAGTGGAAATTGAAATAAAATAATGTGAAGTCATACGTAAGGCCTAATCACATGGTGTGTGACAGGGCTGGCTGTCACAGTGGTCAGCTTGTAGTTTATGTAAATCTGATGTGATCAGAAAAGTTTAGTTGGTCGTCAATGATGAGGGATTTGTTGAATGAAATCCAAACATTATAATAAAACACACATGTCCATAAAACCAAGGAAATTCATAAATTTGTTCAAAATATAACAACCCAAGGTATACTGCACTTAAATAATATTCAGTTTAATCATGAATAGTTTTGGTTCAGTGACATATCATATATGTGGACCATGCTGGCTTTTCAGTTGAATTCATTATTAAATGTAAAGAGCTGAAGGTTGCAGTGTGGTTAAAAATACATTGGAGTAATATCTGAAAAATCTGTCTGGGAATATGAAACTTGGGTGTCATCATTAATGACCAACTAAAAAAAATCTCCTCCATCTCTTGGATATGCAGATATACACTCTATACTAGAAAGATCAAATCCTACCTTCCAGGATATGCTACCCAACTCCATGCGCAGGCACTAGTCATATCCCACCTTGACTACTGCAACTCCCTAGTAACATGTGCAATTATGATGACCAAAATAGTCACACATCACTCCATTGCTTATTTCACTACACTGGCTTCCACTGGCATCCTGTATCAGATTCAAAGTTCTGACACCCACAGAATAATCAACTCAACTGCACCTTCCTACCTTAACACGCTCATTCAGGTCTACAAACCCTCTCACTCGCTGTACTTTGGCCAACAAATACCACTTTGTGGTCCCAAAAGATGCCAGGCTCCTCAGCACAATCATCCCACGATGGTGGAATGAGCTACAAAAATCTGCACACTCAGCTACCATACTCTGTTGGAACAGAACTCTTCTGAAACTTCATGAGTTCCTAAAGTAAAAAAAAACCTGCCGGCATCACGTGTGATGTGAAACTTACAGCACTTTAACTTCAGTGTTTGCTCCCAGACTTAGCTTTTGCTGCTTTTGTACCTCACTTGTAAGTCGCTTTGGATGAAAGCGTCTTCCAAATGATTAAATGTAAATGCTTTCTGTTTTTTTCCTATTGTGGCATATTACAATTGTAGAGTTGTAGAACTATACAGTTTAGAAACAACAGTGTTACAAGAGGTTGATCCTATTATTTAATTAGAAGACCTGCTAACTTCCACGCCACTGTACATTATAATTAATGTGCTGCCTCAGGTGAATTCATTCCCTCTCTGGAACAGTGAGCCATTGTTTACTTCTCCTGTCTCCATGTTGATCACCTCTCCACTCTCTGCAGTGTCTTTCTTGTCACTCCCCCATGTGCTGTGTCACAAGATAGCACTGGAAAAATAAAGCTTCCCCTCACCACTCTACTCCAGTGTTGTCTTGCAACGATGACTTTAACCTCTACTTAGATGAAGCTCCCTCCCAAGCACTTCTGTAGCTGTCTCACTCTATGTAGCTTTCTTTGTTTTTTCTAATCTCTGTTTCTCCATAGGTGTTTAATGCAAAAACGGCCGAACTGATCAGTCACCATCAAGTAGAGATCAACCAGAGTTTCCCCAAGGAGGGGTGAGTTCCCTGACCTTTGTTAAAACACATGCCAATGCATGCTACAGCAACACAACCAAATTCTAATTGAATGACTAATGGTATAGAGTATAGTGTACATACATTTTGAGATTCCCTTAAGCTCTATTAAGATTCATGTCTTACTATATTTAACACATGCAAGTCTAGGTGCACTTCTTATTTTATTATATGCATAAAAGTTAGTAGACATTAGAAGTCTACTCAACTTAAAATCGATTTGATGAATACTTTTACAAAGTACCAGAGGCTGCAACATTTTCTGTGAGCTGTTGTAGTTCAGGTCAGAAACTGCTTGTAAAAGAAGCACGTTACAATTTAGGTTATAATTGACAATTGAAACAGTTAAGTGATTTGTTGAATGAAAACCAAACATCATAATTAAACATACATGTCCATAAAAACAAGGAAAATAATAATTTTAACAACCCAAGGCATACTGCACTTTGAAAAAAAAAAATTAAATCAATCAATCAAAGTCACAACTAGGCATAAATCATCAGTGACATCATATAAGGGGCTTTGCATATTTACTATTTATTGTGTTTTAACCAGCTGGGTTGAGGAAGACCCCAAGGAGATAATGCAATCTGTGTATGAGTGCATGGAGAGGACGTGTGAGAAACTATGTGGACTCAACATCGACATCTCTAACATTAAAGGTACACATGGTGATAGAGCACCCAGGAGGCAACACTTTACTGTGGGTGGAGATATTCAGCACACATACACCTGTAGCTGGATAAGAGAAGAAAAGTAGCTGTGAAACACTCCTGATACACATAATGAGTGTGAGTGGGCCAAACATTCACATTTATGTTGTCGTTGTTTTGTCAGCGGTGGGAGTGACCAATCAGAGAGAGACGACCCTGGTGTGGGACAAAGAGACCGGAGAGCCACTCTACAATGCTATTGGTGGGTGCACTATACTGTATGTATGTCTCAACTATCACTGCCAAATATTCTATTTAAATTTACAGTATATATTTAGATATTTAGAAATTAATTAAACTACTACTTAATATGATTTAATATCATCATCATGTAACTCAGTTTATACAGACACTCAAGTGTAGACACCCTCTCTTAAGATTCCCTTCAGTAACACTTTCTTGGTTGCAACACTAAGAAGAGGATGTCATCTGGGAAATGGCACAGCACATGGCTAGGTTGCATCACAACACTGTAGTGTTGTAGTGTCATGCGTCATGTCTGTCCCTGCCCCAACACTCACTATCCCATGTGGCAGTGATTCAGTGGGTGAAACGCTGTGTATTGATATTACTAGCGCAGATGTGATATTGTTCCTTATCCACAAGGCTTTTAGTTTGATCTTAACAGGCTCCTTTATCTGCAAGCTGTTGAGACTGTCTCTGTCTAGATGGAGGGATGCGCTGGGAGCAGGTTGTCAGTTTGTTAGCATGCAAACACGTCACTGTTGAGTTTCACATAAGTTTGTGATAACACGTTTCCCATGAAATCAATTAATACCTGATATTAAAGCTACAATAACAATTTGTTCTTGTCCTGTAGTTTGATCCATTCACTGATGAAATAAGATAATGGTGCGGCTCAGCACGCAGACAGTGATGCTCATTAAAACCTTTAGTCAAGGACAAGTCTGTATTTTAAAGCAAGGTTTATTTCCTGGGAGGGGCAGAGGGATGGGAGTTATCCATAAACCAAGATTGTTTTATTGTTGTGTTGTTTTTACTTTGTTAATAGTAAATGAGGTAAAGTACAATTGCTGCCTTGCAGTTGTATGACAACCAGTCAAGTTTCAATTTACATGCATGTCTGTCCAGACTCATATTTTAATCAGTTCATCCGTGAGTCCAAGTGGACGATTGTGCCAGATGAGGTGACACCCATGTCTCTGTTTGTCCGTTGGTCAAGAAAATTCATTAAATTGAAAGACAAAGTTTGACCCCCACTTCGTCCTGTAATGGCAGCTTGGATGGTCACCTGGGTATGTGTGATAAGGGCACATCAAACATGGTTAACACAGTGATGTCTCGTTGATATCACCAGTGTCTTCCACATGAAGTTTAGATAAAACCACGACTGAGTGCACATTTCACTGAAGCATGACGTGGTTGAAGTACCAGTGTTCGCAAAGTTAATAAAGCTTATACAGGGTAAAAAAAAAAAAAAGCTGTGCTCACAAAAAATACTAGCGGTGTGCATCCAGGGCAAGCCTGTCAATTAAAAATACTATAAATATAAAATATAAATACTATAAATGCTAATGTGGCACGCTAGCAAGTGCTGATGGGAATTTGGTTAGTATTCCAGTGGTATTTGTGCAAAATTTACACAACTGGAAAATGTTTTTTGACAACAGTAATCAATATTTCTGTGTGTACATTTCTGTCATCTGCTTTGTCTATAGTGTGGTTGGACCTGCGCACACAGTCAACAGTGGAGAGGCTTATCAGCAAAGCTCCTGGTAGAAACAAGAACCACCTTAAGGTGACAGATGATGGACCAGAAATCCCTTCATGTGTTTTGTTTTAAATTTTGGTAGTAATATAAAAACAAAATCTAATCAAAAGGAACCCCAAACTGGTGATTAGTGGTTATTAAAATCATATTTGAATTAAAATGTATAAGCTAAAGTACAACTCAAGAAGATAATATATCCATCCAAGTACCATCCAAAGTTGATAAAACAGAGAAGTATTCAATCAGCTGTTTCACACTTTTTACTTTTGACTATCTATCTTTTTGGTGCTTGGAGGATGTTAATTTTGTACCTCATCTTATGGTACAGCACAGTATAATTCAGCAGCACCACAAAGACTCCTTTTATACTAAACTTCTAATGTGTGTTGGTGCTCTAGCATAAGACAGGCCTTCCCATCAGCACCTACTTCAGTGCGGTGAAGCTGCGTTGGCTGCTGGACAATGTGGACGAGGTGCAGCAAGCGGTGCTGACTGAGCGAGCCATGTTTGGCACAGTAGACTCCTGGATCATCTGGGTAAGATCTGTTTAAAGCCTGCAACCATGCACCTTTTTCATTTTAACATTTGGTGAATACTTAGTGCAGTAGTATGTTTCCTCAGTGCCTGACGGGGGGCAAGAACGGTGGGGTCCACTGTACAGATGTTTCTAATGCCAGTCGCACTATGCTCTTCAATATTCACACCATGGACTGGGATCCTGAACTGTGCAGGTAAAAGTCTGTATTCCAGCATACAAAGACTTTCAGCTGCAGTATATCCACCCTCACATTATCTTAAAGTTAAATCATTTCATACCACTGTGTTGTTTGTCAGTCAATATAAAACACCACTCTTCAATGTATGTCTTGGAGGTGATTGTCACTTCTAAGTTGTGTACATTGTAAACCTGTATTATGACTGATTGCTGTTGTGCTGCTTGTAGGTACTTTGATGTCCCCATGGAAATCCTCCCCAAAGTCAGAAGCTCCTCAGAAATATATGGCAGAATGGTGAGCTCAAACACTCTACAGTTGCATTGGAAAGTGTTGGGAGCCCTTCATTTTTTGCCTTTTTTGCCTTTTTTCACTGCCTTGTACAGTTATTTTAAAATGGTATAAACACCATAATTCATAATGACAACGTGAAAACATAATTTTGTTGACTAATTATAAATCAAAAACCAAAGTATTTACAACCTTAGTTTTTAGAGGTTTTAAAATGTTTTGGAGGTTTGCAGACACTTCCTTGGTGTTTGTGGCTAATGTTTGTCCTCACATGAAGTGTGAATTGTGGGATTTATCTAAACACTGCAAAATACACAGTAAAATGCAGAAAGTGAAGGGATCTGACTACTTGCAGTATCGACTGTACAGTATGTGTATATGGTACTGTTTGTTTTTAGAGATAAAAGCTCAAAGGCTGTGGTCTCATTAAATATCGCTGTAATGGCCATATAACCCGATAAGATACGATGTGTAATTAATCAGAAGTAATAGTTAATTACAAAAGGATTTTTAAATAATTGATTTTCTGAACAGAATAAGTATGTTTCAACTGAAAGAAAATTCTCATATTATTGTTAAATCTTGATATTTTAAATATGATACAAAGAATTAATATTAATGTACCTGTATCAGAGAAGGGAGTGTGTACAAATACCCTGGTCAGCCCAGGCTTTTAAAAAAATCATTAATAATAATAATTCCAAACGGTTTGTATTGTGTTTGCATTGCAGCGTTGGTCATTCTGGATTCATGATTACTGTGACAGTTGAACACAGCTTTAGAATGATGTAAAACCTCATGAAAGCTGATAAATGGCCTGATAAGATGCTTGTTGTTTTGATACACTGACTGTGACTACATAGAACAGATAAAGAGGCTGCACTAGTTCATGGTCCCATATACTGTATCAGCTGGTTTAATACGCAGGAATACACTCGTTCTCTTATCGTGCATCTATGTTTGCCTGTGCCAGTATCTTTTCCCTTGACCACAACATGGTGTTTGGTGTTAAACCTTCTTTATGTAACATGCACCTTGCCCCGCAGTCCAGACGTCAGCAACACAGCAGCTTTATTTGTTTTCCTCACTTTTATGGCTGCAATTTTACCTTTCCTTGCACAATATATGAGCCCCTACCTACCTATGACACCGTATCCAGTGTTCATTTGGAAAAAAGAATCTCTTAGTGCAACAACCTGTCCAACAATTAAAATAAATGAATAAATAATATTAAAAGAGGACTAGCTTTTCTAGCTGTCTCTTCTTTAGCTTTACTATACAGTTTCATGCAGACAATGCTCTTCTGTTTACAAACAGAAATACACATAAATATACACAGCATTCTGCGTGCATGTGATGGTGTATTTATAATATTTATAATTGTAATGTCTTAAAAATACTCACTGTGTCCTAACTGATAACTTTCTGCAGTATGATTTACATCATGGACATTTACTACATTAAGCTGAAAATAGGCAAAGACAAATGATGAATCATTTCAGGTTGAGATCACTGGTCACATCACTGTTTGTCAGTGAATATTTATCTAACATTGCTCATGTTAGATTAATAAAGTCAACTTGAATGCGATGACATAAAAAGCTAATATGTCTTATTACAATAAATCAGTTAAAAATGTGTCACATTTCGATTAGTGAATATTGAGCTACACATGTAACCCAGCAGCCACGTGTTTGATTGAATCATGTCCTTTTGAAGCCTGTAATTACCTAAGCATGACAGAAAACACCCTCTTGCTAGAACCGAAAGGTTTTGTGTGTAAACAGGCTTTTGTTGTTGTTTAGTACAAGTCTGTGTTGAATCATTACAAGAAAGTCAGTATTAACCTTCAGTCCAAAATCTTAACACGTGTGTTTCTTTTGTTTAAACAGAAGTCCACTTCTCTCGCAGGAGTTCCGATCTCTGGGGTAAGCTTCTCTGTGTAACTGTGTTAGTGATGTCTGGCTTTGCTTAGCAGTGAGCTGTGGGATGATGGCATTTGTATAATCTATGCACTACGGTATGTTCAGGTGCAAGCATGATGAGAAGAGTTGAAATGTAAAGTTACAAAAATACAATGCATGGTGCTTGTATTAGTCCTAGCCTAACTGCCATAAAATAT
>OMLM01012777.1:10276-24808 GCA_900302695.1 Helostoma temminkii
AAACATCCACATTCCACTTGTTTTGTCCATCTTTATGATAATAAGTGTGTTTAATAAGTGTGTCCTGTGTGTTTTATCTCTGTGGATATTTACTGTGTCTCTCTCTGCTGTGGTCATAGCTGAAGCTGGTCAACCCCACTCAGTATCGGTTCGAGCATCTGGCCACGCAGCTCAAGTGGCGTCTGCAGGAGGGCCGCGGCGAGGCCGTCTACCAGATCGGGGTGGAGGACAACGGCCTGCTGGTCGGCCTGACCGAGGCCGACATGAAGGCCTCGCTCAAGACCCTAAGGAGGATGGCAGAGAAGTAGGTCAACTCAGACACGTCTAGAGGTTTATGTGTGTGTGTCTCTGTTTCCCAGGGTGTTGTTTTGTGTCATTTGTCTGATCAGGTATCTCTTGTATGTCTCTTCAGAGTTGGAGCTGACATCACTCTCCTCCGAGAGAGGGAGGTGGACTACGACTTGGAGAGAAACACTAGAAAAATAGCTGAAGTCCTTGTTCGAAAGGTTCCTGATGATCAGCAGGTGAGATTCTCCCAGATGAGAAATAAAGTGCATTTTATTTCCACATCTGTAATCTTAATCTAAATATAAACATGTGGTTGTTCTTCTCCATCTTGCTGCTTTGGACCTGGATAGTTCCTGGATCTTCGGGTGGCAGTGCTGGGGAACGTGGACTCCGGGAAGTCGACTCTGCTTGGCGTCCTGACACAGGGCGAGCTGGACAACGGCCGAGGCCGAGCGCGACTCAACCTCTTCAGACACCTGCACGAGATCCAGACTGGACGCACGTCCAGCATCAGCTTCGAGATCCTGGGCTTCAACAGCAAAGGAGAGGTGATCACTGCTGACACTGCAGAAATCAGCTTTAGTGAATTTTGGCATTAAAACAACAGTCTATGTAAGTTGTGTGTTTTACCAGTTACACAGTTTAATAACCTCACCTGGATGAATCTTGAAAAACTGAAGTACCTTAAGACTATACTTCTATAAAATCTGCATATTACAGTTATAGTCCACAGAATATGGTTTAAGAAGAAATAGCAAAACCTAGTGAACCATTTTGATTTTGTCCCCAAACTCGAGTTAAATCAGTGTTTTAGTGGATTCTGTCTCATCATGTTCTCGTTATCGTGTGGTGTGATGCAGGTTGTGAACTACAGCGAGTCTCGGACAGCTGAGGAGATCTGCGAGAGCTCCTCTAAGATGATCACCTTCATCGACCTGGCCGGACACCACAAGTACCTGAAGACCACCATCTTCGGCCTCACTAGCTACTGCCCCGACTTCGCCATGCTGGTGGTGAGCGCCAACACCGGAATCGGTGAGCTGCAGACGCACACCTCACCTGCAGGTCGCAACAATTACATTTACAGTGCTTTAAAAAAGTATTTGCCAAATATTGCATATTTCTCAAAGCATCAAATAGTGTTTCCCTTAGGATCACAGCTTTGGGGGTGTGGGGGTGCAGACGGACACTGACATATTTCCTGACACATGCTCACCTGTGTGTGCACATCAGGGCAAATAGAATAGATAATAAGAGTAGAATGGTAGGGGAAACAAATTTTTACAAAAATCTAAAATCTGCCACAGTGTGTGTACATTTATATACAGATGTCAGTATTAACACTGTAAAACACTTTAATCAGTGCCAACACTCTGTACCGACACCGATAGCTCCGGACCCTGATGCCTTTCCCTGCAGGCTCCATGTAGCTCTTTCAAGCTGATCTGTGGGTCAAGACCTGACCACCAGAGTCTTGCCTATGAGATCCCCTCTCAGGTCTGGCTCCAGGAGGTCACTTTGGTTTCCCTCGTTCAAGCGAAGTGACGAGTCTTGTCAGGGTCCACTGAATAGCTCTTAGTCTGGCCCCTCCCCAGGCACCATCTTGCCTTAGGACACAAAACTGTTGTGAAGACGTCCTAACCTAATCTACAAAAAAGTGATTTGGCTTTTACTACTTATTAGGTTATTTTAGCCTCCATCCTGGTAAATATCATCTGTGATCATAAATCCAGATTTAACTCAGACAAACATCTGTGGTTTCCACCCTCCATGTTTGTATTTCTTTCTCAGTTATACAGACCTTTAGCTTTGGGTCTTTGGTCCTGTCAGTGCTGATAAAAACACCTTAATGTCTCCACTAGAGGTCAGACTTCACCCAGAGGTTCTGCTGTGCTGAGTCAGTTAGAGCTAAAGATTCAGATTATATCACACACTATATTTGTAGTATCTTCTTATGGTGACCAAATACTGATAATAATTGTTTCATCTCCATTTGAAATATTTTTTAATGATTTTCTCTCAGACTCTAATGCAGATTAATACTAAGGATGATGTTTACTGGTGATTCCTCGTGATTCAATAATGAACAAGCAAATGAAAATGTGTTTTCCTCCCTCTCATCCAGCTGGTACCACCCGGGAGCACCTGGGCCTGGCTATGGCGCTGAAAGTTCCCATCTTCATCGTGGTCAGTAAAGTGGACCTGTGTTCCCGCTGCACCGTGGAGAGAACGGTCCGGCAGCTGGAGCGGGTCCTGAAGCAGCCGGGCTGCAACAAGGTGCCGATGGTGGTGTCCAACCCCGACGACGCTGTGACCGCCGCACAGCAGTTCACCCAGTCCACGTGGTGGGTACAAATACTACAAATACTACTGCTACTGCTACTGCAGCAGTTCACCCAGTCCATGTGGTCAGTACAAATACTACAAATACTACTGCTACTGCAACTGCAGCAGTTCACCCAGTCCATGTGGTCGGTACAAATACTACTTATAGTGTATCCTGGTACCTTTTATGAAGAACTGTGTGCTTGTGTACTAACAGATTTAACAACTTTACTGATAAAGACACGATACATGTATTTGTTTAAAACAGTTTAAAACTGGGCTGAAGAATTCAAATTACATTATACATTTTTTAATTAATAGTATAATAGTAGTATTAATAGTAAAGTATTACTCTACTATTACTGTTATTACTATTACCAAACGTGTACTGTTAAACTACGATGCTGATACACAGTCAATGTGTTGGTTGTAGCTGTGCCACGAAAATAGAGCTGTCATCATTTCAGTGGACCAAATGTCAGAAACACTAAGATTAAACCTGCTGGTGTGTGTGTGTGTGTGTGTGTGTGTGTGTGTGTGTGTGTGTGTGGGCAGCATCACACCCATCTTCACCCTGTCCAGTGTGTCTGGGGAGAGTCTGGATCTCCTGAAGGTTTTCCTGAACATCCTCCCTCCTCTGAGCAACAGCAAGGAGCAGGAGGAGCTGATGCAGCAGCTCACTGAGTTCCAGGTGTGAACACACACACACACACACACACACACACACACACACACACTAAAAAACATGAGAGAAGGGTCGTCATGCAGAGTGTGTTTGTCTGTTTGCAGGTGGATGAGATTTACTCGGTTCCTGATGTTGGGACTGTGGTGGGAGGAACTCTGTACAGGTGACAACACATCATCAGCATCAAAACCAGTAAAGTTAGTGGAAAATGAAGCTGAAATTCTGAGGATACATTTTGAAATGCTCTGAATGTAATAAAATAATACTGAGAGATGATGTCGCAATGTAAAATAAAGCGGCCATTTTACGTTACAATTGTAATATTTGGAAATACATCTCACAACATTATGGGCTCACATGTCAACTCATCTCTTCTTATTTTAATGTTGGGTTTTCTGTATTATTTAGTTGAAATATAAAGTCTTAAACATTGTCAAGTGCCTTGAGATGACCTTTGTTGTAGATTTGCGCTATATAAATAATCTTGAATTGAATTGAATTGAATTAATCATAAATCAGATAACACAATGACATCAACACTGTGTGTTTCAGCGGGGTGTGTAGGGAGGGCGAGCGGCTGGTGGTCGGTCCCACAGACGAGGGCCGTTTCCTGCGTCTGAACGTGGGCAGCATCCAGAGGAACCGCTCGGCCTGCAGGGTGCTGAGAGCCGGACAGGCTGCCACGCTGGCTCTGGGGAACTTTGACCGCTCCCTGCTGCGTAAGGTCAGAGGTCACATGACCTTAGAAAGGCATTCATTTCATACAGAACAAGGAGCACTGATCCCGTGGTCTCGGTTCTGACTCTGGATT
The DNA here is from genome assembly GCA_900302695.1 of Helostoma temminkii. Taxonomy (NCBI): domain Eukaryota; kingdom Metazoa; phylum Chordata; class Actinopteri; order Anabantiformes; family Helostomatidae; genus Helostoma; species Helostoma temminkii. The sequence goes on from OMLM01012777.1 coordinate 14,386, forward strand.
TTGTGTTTACGTGACTCATAAATAAGGACACGACTGATGAAGCTGACAAACCCAGAGCTTTGTTTGCCTTCGTCTTTACTCCCTTCTGCACATCCTGACTCTGTTATCATCATCATCATCATCATTATCATAAATTTGCCCCCTTAACTTTCAGTCTGAACATTTTGAAACGTATCTACTAATTCAGAAACACTGTATCAAAAAAAAGCAAATGTACTGACACAGTATCAGCTCTGAAGCTTTGATTAGATGCACTGCTGTTTCACTACAGTGCATTACATGATCTGAATTATGAAGCCTTCAGGAGCAGTACAGAGTGTAGGTCATCCATGTTTTCAACGTCCTTAAGCATAAAAAAACTAAAAACAAAACCACAATCTACGGTCTGAACTGAAGAACCGTTACATAGGTATAATGTTTACTATCTTAGTTTAGTGTATTAGCTTGCTAACGTGCTAAACAGGTCTGATAAGAACTAACTTACGTTGCTAGAGTTGATTGAAGGGGAGCTCCAGTGTCTGAACCTCTTCTCATCTCTCACCCGTGAAATAAACTCACTCACAATATCACCCACAAAGTTCCTAGCAGTACTTTGCAAAGGTCTGGACACACATGCACATTTTAATCATGTTAGCATGTTCAGCTAAAATTAGCATTACAATGTTTTCATGGGATTTCCACAGATATATCATACCATGTAGCTTGCTAGCACGCTAATGTCAGCACACTAACATGCAAACACTAAGTTCAGAGCACAGCTGAACCAAATAAGAGTACACCCAACGTACAGACAGTAGTTAATGTTACCCAGAGGAGAAACTTCACCTTTAGTGATAAAATTAGTTTTCACTGTGTCTAACGTCTAAACTAAAGAACACTTAACTGCTTTACATTTATAGAAACAGTCAGCATTTATCTTAACATCTGCATAAAAACTAGAGCAATAAACAGTTGTCAGATATGTTAGATCCAAAAAGAAGATCCATTAGTGCATGAGATGTTCATAAAGAAGAGAGATCACAGGGAGTTTTCTAGCCAGTCCAACAGCTGCGTCTGAATGACGTTTGATTTTCATGATGTCGGGAACATTTTGCTTTAAATCGTCTATTGTCTATTAGATGCTAGAAAGAAACACAGGGAAATAAAAATGCAGATTCAGTTGAATTGAAGGCACAAAGGCAGCGAGTTAAACATTTCACCGTCATTATCAACGAGCACAACACAGCCTGCTAATCTTAAACTCTGACTCCAACAACCACACTGCAGGTTTTTAACACGCAGAGTGAAGCTGATGACAGTGACGTGTGATTGGTTGTTGCAGGGCATGGTGCTGGTCAGTCCAAAGATGAACCCGACCATCTGCTGTCAGTTTGAAGCCGCCATAGTCCTGCTCTTCCACGCTAAGACTTTCCGCCGGGGCTCACAGGTCACCGTGCACGTCGGCAACGTCAGGCAGACGGCCACCGTGGAGTGCCTTCATGGAAAGGTCGGTTTAGAGGTTCTAAAAGCCCGTCATCAGTCTCCATCTTATGTTCCATCCTAAGCTCTTCCATCCTCTCTCTGCTGCTGCAGGACGAGCTGCGAACTGGCGAGAGAGCTGTGGTTCGATTCCGCTTCATCAAACACCCCGAGTACCTGCGACTGGGCGCCAAGCTGCTCTTCAGAGAGGGTGTCACCAAAGGCATCGGCCACGTCACCCGCCTGCTGCCACCCTCCCAGAACCACGACCAGAATCAGAGCAACGACCAGAACCTGCAGGAGCTTTGAAGGCAGACAGGTGTTGATCATGCTCCTCTAGTCGGGCTCACCTTTCGCCTCATGTTGGCGTATTAATCCTCCAGTCGTGGATCTATACTTCCGCCCTCATTTGCTCCTGCTGTGATGTCACAGAGTCCGTCGTCGTCATCATCTTCCTCCCAGCAGACGTTCGTGTCTTGAGTTGAAGCTGGCCGACCTCTTAAGCCTGGATGGTTAATCTGATGTTGTGCCACAGAACGATTTAAGAGGCTCGTTCTTATCAGAGCGTCCGTCATGAGACGGCAGCAGGATTATTTCTTTGAGGATTTGAGGAATGGTTTTAAAGTGGTGACGAGATGTAACCTGAGTTCTCAGCTGCACAGGAAGGATCGACCTCTCTATTCACCGAAACTCAGCATCTTAACACAGATTGAAAGTGAAACTTAGAGATGGAGGTGTTATAATTCCTAAATTACAAGTTACTCAATATTTTATATCACTGCTGAGCATTTTCCATGGAGCACAGGAGGTGTTGGGGTCTTTACTGGATTATGCCATCACTACCCAGTTACTGTAGGAGTAAGGAAGAAGTAAGTAAGTAAGGTTATAAGGTGGTGTGGTTATTCCAGGTAGTGGTGGAGGAGCAGCCACGGTGTTAGCAGCAGCTGTGTTTGATGCATACAGATTTATTTGAGTTTATTTGATCCATTCATTCCCCAAATCTGAAGATGTTTAGTTTGGAATCATCTGAAGCAGAATGTGGAGCTTTAACTTATAATAATTTAATTTTAACTTATAATAACTTTTAAGGCTGGGACACACTAAGCCGACAGGCCATCATCAGGCCCTCATGAGCCTTTTAGATGGACCTCGTTGTACATGTCATGAGACATGTACTCCAAACTGTTCAAAATTAAATAAATAAATGGGACATAAAATGTATAATATGACCATGAAATTGTGAAATAATTGATCAAAATACAGTTAATACATCGTTAACCTGTGAGATGGTACACCTTCGCCTCAGTCTGAAAGAGTAATGTTACTGCATCAGCTGTGTATCTGAGATGAAGCTGTCCCTGGTCCAAGTTCACATCACAACAGTCCAGCAACAACATTACCAATTGCTAACGCTAACACAGTTAGTCCCAGTCCACTTAAAGCAGTTCATTGTGAGTAGTGTTATGCTATGACAGCTAGGTTAGTCTATGTTCACTGTCCTCTGTGCTAACGTTAGTGATTTAGTAGCTGTATTTAGGGTGCTGTAGGGAGTAGTTAGATGGTGACTGTTTGAACTAGACTATCTGCTCTGCTAAAATGTGTTTGATCTGCTAAAATAAGCAGAACAGAAGCTAACACCAGACCATTCTCCCCCCATGACCTCTGACCCAGCACGTTCTAGCTGTACCAGTCCAGTTAGAAGGTATCCAGCCAAACTAATTGATGTTTAACGATCAGCCAGTGGGCAGGTCCAGTCCACTTGTACTGACAGACAAAGTCATTCTGCTGAAAAGTTGAATTATGAAACAGATAGGCCATCAGGAAAAACACTATTATGAAAAAAATCTAACTTTGGACAAATGAATTTTTAATATAAAAACAGCTGCAATCTAAAAAAAATGTTATGAACATTATAGAACAAATTTCATACCATTTGGAGTTCCATACAGACAAGTCACCTCTGCTTTTTTGATGTTGGCTTGGTGTGTCACAGGCATTATTGTGTCATTTCAGAATTTGAAATATTAAATTGTAGATCAAAATGCAGCTTCACTGATTTTCAATGTACTTCTTAAGGTCCTAGTTTGATAGTTACATGTACTGTATCTGAATGTTCAGATAGTTGCAGATCAACCAGGACTCCAACATTCAGAGTATGAGCAAGCAGACTATTTGGACCCTATTTTAACAGGAAGTGCATCCACAACTGCAAAACTGGATCTTTGGCACACGGACTCTGTCATTGTCTAAAAGTGCACCTGCTTTTGTGGTGTGTGTTGGTGTAGAATGACTGGTTAAACTGAAAAACAGCTGAGAGAGATAAACCGTAGGGAAGCCAGAGGAAAGTCCACACCATTATATACCTAAACAATTTAAGGTAAATGTGTTTTTATCTAGACCCCCAAAAAATGTATTTGCACTAGTGACCATTAGCGAGCTGGTATCACAGTGATCATATTTGAGTAAATGGTTTCCAAAAGTCTAAAGTCTAAACTGGAAAGAATAATAATTAGCTGTGCTAAAATGCTGTTTTATATAATCCTGCTCTTCTGTATATTATCCACTTCAAAATACAAAGAGGCAGCTTGGTCTGCAGTCAGTAGTCTATGTCAGTTTAGTAAACATATGTTAGAAAGTCAGTGTTGTGGCTAGCTAGCATGGTATCTTGCTTTTTAGCATGTTAGCTCAACAGCTACATTAGCTCAGTAGTGCATCTTGACCTCTTGGATGAATTTTACCAGAGACTGTAACTTGCTAAACAAATGTACCTTCGACACCTCCAGGGCTCCTCAAAAACAAGAGTTAGATTATTGTGATCTTTTATGATTTCAAGAAGATGTAACGCTAAATTGTATAACCTGTAAAACACCAGCTCATTGTATGATGATGATTCTCTTTTGCACTTTATTCAGTTTTAATCATTATGAAAAATCCGTTCTGTCCCGTTAGACTGGTCCTTACGAAAATGGATTAGGCACCCCATAAAAAAACCTGAGTTCTGTCTTTTTTCCCTCAGAATTCAGATTTTTTAATGAGAATTCCAACTTTAAACTTTGATGATTTAAAAGTCAGAATTCTGACTTTAATTTCAGCATTTAGACTTTAATCTCAGAATTCTGACTTTATTTTCAAGATTTTGAGTTTTTCCAACTTTAAACTTAGAATTTTGCCTCTAATTTTAGCTTTCTGACTTTAAACTCTGAATTCTGACCTTTTTTTCTGAATTTTGAGATTCAAGTCATAATTCTGAGAAAAGTCAGAACTATATTTTTCATGCTGGCCCTAATCCTCTTCTGTAGGTCCTGGATCACTACACACAGTTTCCACTTTTTTTTATGAATTACCAGTCTTGCGTGTTTTTCTGGCCGTTTAACTCAAAGCAGCAAATTTAACAGATAAGAATCCGCAGTACCAGAGGTTGATGTAATGTTCAAACGGCAGATGGAATACTGGTGGAACAGTTCAGATAAATGCATCATTATGTAAATGTGTTCCCAGGAGTCAAATGTTTTTTGCACAAGGAGGTTTTCTACATTTTTCAGTCGAGTGTACAATGGCTTGAAACTCGAACTGTTGGAATCTGCACATACTGCACATGCTGCATCTACATCTACAAACAACACAGAAATGTTCACAGTTTGTATTCCGGTTTGTTCTGAATATGTGTTCATGTTTAGTGAAGCTATTAAAAGTTGGTAGGTTTGATGTACCAGGCAGCTTTCTGCTCTAAACATAACCTGCATGTTCTTTGACTGGCAGAAAAACTAATCCTTTCATTTAAGACATAAAATTTGTATCCAGTGAAGTATCGAACCAGTTTTTAACATTACTTTTCTGAGGTTCTGTGCAATTGTAAGCCTAAGTATTGAATGTACTTTCTATGGATCCTGTGTAGCATTTAAATTTGCTTACTGTTGAAATGGAGTTACTGTTGACTTTGCACTTTGTGTCCTGATTCTGCATGCGTTTGTTGAAGACGGCTGATTCTGCAGGACAACGAAGACGTGGACACTGTGCTGAGAGGTCAGAGTGTGAGACGACCTTGCACACAAACAGCTGAACATTTAAACGTTACAGTGGATTTATCAGTTTGTTTTTCCTGACCGTCCCTCAAGCTAATAAATAAAGCTTTAGAGTGAAAATGAAACCACATATCTCAAAGTTTTTGTCTCAGTGGAAATTCATTCATTCAATTAGAAATCTGAGATTGCCTTAAGACAGAAGTGTCTGTCTCTGTGCTCCCACAAATAAAGTGGAAAATACGCCTTGCATGCTTAGATGTGAATTTGTTCGACATATAATTTTCTCTTTACTTTTTTGATAGATATTTTTATTTTAAACAAAAATTAAAGAGGTTTGACAGAAACATTGTGCTGTAGCAGAACTGGGTGTCTTGTAAAAAATTAAGTAAACTTCTGTTACAAACTTTTTCAAAGCAATGCGTAGGGCAGATGGGTTTGGTGGACATCAATGACGTAAATATAAAACTAACAGTAACAAATAGCCTTTTCACGCTGTGCTGAGCCTGTCTGATTCCTGCAAAACAACAAAATTGGTTTATCCCACTCTAAATAGACGAAATTTTAAACCTTATTTCAAGAAGTTTTTGTGGTTTTGTGCTTTATTCTTTCTGGTCATTGAGTTATCATTGTGCTTCTTCAAGGGAAACAAGTTTTTATCTCAAGTTTTATCACAAGTTACTCTGTTGTACACACAAAAAATCCAACTAATTGTTGGGACTTTTGGGGCTGCTTAAAGCTTTAATACTTGTTTGAATATATTAAAAATGCTCTTTTAGTTGCTGGGGCAACAACAAAATTTATGTCTTATAATTCTACATTTTCAACATTTAATAATGATAATAATAGTGAATACACTATATTGCCAAAGGTTTTGAAACACAGTGCACAAAGGAAGGTTCATAAAGTAATGGATAAGTGAGTTTGGTGTGGAGAAACTTGACTGGCCTGCACAGAGTCCTGATCTCCACTCGACAGAAGACCTTTGGGATTATTTGGAGTGGAGACTGTGAATCAGGCCTTGCAACCCAACATTAGTGTCTGACCTCACAAAAGCGCTTCTACAGCAATGGTCCAAAATTCCCATAAACATACTCCTAAACCTTATGGGCAGCCTTCCCATAACAGTTAGAGCTACAGATTAAGAATGGGATGTCATTAAAGTTCAAGTGCATGTAAAAGCAGAAGTAAAAAACTTTTGGCAGTATAGTGTACTTTATTTTGGATACTACATTTTGGCAATCTAACAGATGCTGTAACAAAGTCAATGGATTAAACCTTTCAAGGCGAAAACATTGAAAGATAGTGACTTTATGTTTCAAATGCAGAGTCCTGTGTTCAGTTCCAACATTTGGAGCTACCACATGTTGGTATCTCTCTATTCAATCACACAAAATCTTAAAAAAAACAAAACAAAACAAAAATATTACAAGATGAACCCACGATGATTTTCACATTTACCTTGTGAGGCTCTGTGGGAGGATCAAAAGCTAAATATCTTCCAGTACATTTGAGTAAACTGACCTGTTGATTGTGACATTCTTTGTGCTGAGGCTAAAAAACAAACAGAGGTCCAACAAGAGTTCAGAAAACATCTCAACCTCTGATATTCTGTGTTTCTGCTGAATGAGTCCCACGGAACATTTTTGTCTTTTGAAGGATTCTTCAGCCGTTTGTTAAGCCAGACTCCTCTGCCGTGGCTTAATCCTCAGATACAGCTGGAAAATAGAAGGAGAAAGATAAAGTGAAATTGTAAAACTTGTTATATAAGATAAGTATATATATATAAGTAATATAAGTAAATTTTCAGAGCTGCTCTTAAATCTGATTAAAACAGATGAGAATTAGCAACAACTGGAGGAAACATTAATAAATTCTTATCCGCAGGGTCGATGGTTTGATTTCCATGGAGTTTACCAGGTTTTTTTTAAATTATCAAACTTGATTTATTTTATTTTTAAACGACACATTCCTGAACTGAACGCTGAAACTGATATTTAAAGCAGTGGTAGAAAGACTGGAATTAGTTCCACTTGATACCTAGAGTAAGTCATCTAGTTAATATTAGTTTTTCTTTAGAAATCTCTTTTAGTAGCTTTAAGGGTAATAATAAACTCTACACTACCATGTAACTACTAGGGGTGTAAGGATGCTGAAATCAAGAAAAGACTGAAATCACGACACAGATGTCCATGGTCTGTGGCTCAGATATAAACTGTGAGGTCTGACACTGTGGATTTGAAGAATCTTTACATCACTAATCCTCAATTATTTGGTTAATTTTTAAAAAATGTAACTATCTAAAGAGACTTATATTATAGGAACTGACTCAAAAGGTGAATTTCTATTGGACAGTGGTGTCACAAGTCAAAGTTCACAAAAGTTTAAAACGTTACATTTGTAGATGCTAAGATATCGGTGTCATACATCCAAACATAAACTTAGCTCACCCCCAGCAGGTTGCGAGGAATGTAGCCCTCTCGGTCGCCACATCTTGCCCACCACCACTCTGTCTCCATCTCGTCGTCCCGTCTCAGCACCGTCATGCAGTCCCCCTCGCTGAAGCCGAGCTCATCTTCATTCTGAGGCTTGTAGTCCCACAAGGCGTAAACCACACCGCGGTTCATAACACCCATCTTCTCTTGAACACCTGCCAGGACACAACAAAGATGAAAAACCATTTCAAACTGGCAATAAAATGGAACCACTAGAAACCATTAAACCTTTCAGACCCACTTAGCAAAACACCCAGATCTACTCAAATCCCTGAGCTTGGAATGTTCCCCATGTTGTTCTAGAATTGCCCAAAGGTTTTTAAAATCTACTCAGAGAATTGTGGACCTGGAAATAATCTTAAATTGTCTAACAAACCTGTGACACTACAGAAAATACTCCATATAAGTCTTTCAAAATGTCTTCTTTTCCATCATAGAACTGAGAGAAACATTGTAACCCCCTCCCAGAAACCCCCATATACTGACCCTGGAACCCCTTCAGCATCTTCCAAAATTCCTCTTCACCCCTTAGACACAGGTGGAACTTTCTAAATTCCTTGAATCTACTTAACACCTGCTGGTACTGTCGAAGACCGCCAAGACACACCGAGGGAACTGCCCCCTTTACTCCTGAAACAGTTTTAGAGTCTCCCAGTTCAAAACCAACAGACTGTGGGTGGACTCCACAATCTCCTTGAAGTCTCCCCAATTTACCCCAACAACATCCAAAACCTGGTTTAGGGAACATCTTTGTAGGCCAACTTACCTGTTGATTCCCAATCACCATCACGGACCACCAATGTTTCTGTTAGAGTTCTGTTAGCTCTTGTGTCACAGAACCTCTTAGAAATGTGATGCAATGTGGGTTTTGTCTCACCATAGAGGAACTGGGAGCACTGGGCGTAGCCCTCCTCCATCTCCTCACATTTGTCTGCAGCCGTCTGCATGTCGCTGTAGGTTGCAGCGAACACGGCGGCCCCTGACTCCACCAGGAACTTACAGACCTGGACGTTGTTACAAGAGGCGGCACAATGGAGTGGAGTCCTGGAGATCAGAAGGAAGGAAGGTGTGAAAGGGCTGAACAGACTATATGTTATTATATGTTTTATATGTTTGCTTACCAGCCGTCACTGTCGGCAGCATTGACGTTGACGCCGAACTGAACCAGGAACTTCACGATTTCAGTGTGGCCGGCACAGACGGCATTGTGCAGTGCTGTGATACCCTCATCGTTGGGCATGCTGGGGTCGTCCACCTGCAGGATCAACTCGTGATCATGTATATTTCATTATATATTCTATATAATAATATTTATTCTGGAGCAAACCTGCTAATGTCTTATTATTTTATGCCCAATTTTGAGATGATTGTCTACGGGCATTCTAAACCTAAAGAAACATTTATTCAGTTATAACAGCAAATCTGACCCAACTTGATTCCATACAGAAGCCAAATACAAAACCTTTCATTCTCCACACATACAGTAGCGTTCACTATGTTTATCTCAGTTTGAGGCCGGTGCACAGTCACCGTTCAAAAGCCGAATACAATGTTCAAAATAAAGATTTAGGCAGTGTATCAATTGTTTTGTGCAGTGCTTCATGGAGACCACACACAGGTATGAAAAATAAAAGTTGTGTGAGTGCGTCCCCTTCCTCGTGGACCTATGGAGTAAAATCAAGAATCACTCACATCATAAATGACCCTCTGGACGAGGTCGTATTCTCCCTCGAGAGACGAGTCCAGCAGCAGGGCCAGAGGGTTGAACTTCACCCGGATGCTGTTGTCAATCCGCCCCGAGCCAGCCTTACGGAGGATTGACCTCTTACCCTGAGGGCAAGAACGAAAGAAGTAAGTTTTCAATCAACAAGCTGAACTGATAAACAAAGCATCAATATGAATCACTCACCGGTGGCAACGTGACCTGTCCCATGATCTCTGGCGCCTCCAGGTTCAGGGCATCATCTCCCTGCTCCACCTCACTACAGCTGGGGTAGGGTGGAGGTGGGTACGGGGGAAAATCTTCTAGAAAGTGGTCCTTGTGGACTACAGCAGATGGACACACATCTTCTTCCTCTTTGGCCTCTAGGTGGGGAGGCAATGTGCGACAGGAGGCAGGGTCGGTGATGGGTGAACGTGGGGGCAGGGGAGGTGGGGTCAGACCATCATCTGGGCTCTCAGCATATGACTGGTTGAAGCCAGCACCAGTATTGTCATTGGCCCTGGATGCTGCATCTGCACTTCCCATGGCGTCCTGGTGAATCCTGGGCTGAGGGTACGCCCCCACTGAACCGACTGTCTCCATGGGGATGGTTTCCATGGCAGCCAGCGTGGTCTTTTGATAGAGGAGCTTCTGGATGTTTGGTCCAGCTGGACCCTCGGGCTCTGTGATGGAACTGCGTTTCTTCAGGGGCCGGGGGGCGTGGTGCAGCCGGCGCCGCAGGGCCTCCA
>OMLM01012781.1:7474-24208 GCA_900302695.1 Helostoma temminkii
ATTATTGAATGCACCTTGTCCATCACAACTCAGAAAGCGAAATGCAGAAAGGCTGAGTGCAAGAATTGTAATCTCCACTATAAAATCCCTTTTTTAATAACTGATTTATTTATTGTTTTCAACAAAAAGATTTTTTATTTTAGATATTTTGTTGGTACATTTTATAGTCCTGATGTAAACACCCCTTTGTACACTACAGATAGACAAATTCTTAAGTATGAATTCATTCTTAGTGATGTATACATATTCTCAAAAAGGTCTATACGTCGGTATTAGTAAAATGGTGGTATAACAGAGAAAATAATCAACGCAATTTATTACATTAACATGCCCCTAACCCAAAATTCAGCAGTCCATCTGCATCTTTAAGACAAGGGCCACTGCTTTAAAGACAGCAATGCTCATATTCTAGTTAGGGGGAGCAGGTTGTACAAACAAGGTGTCAGGGGGGCATTCATGTCAAGGTGGAATGGTCCTCTATCAACAGAGCAGGTGGCCTAAGGCATAATCTACTAGCAATTTATTACCCAGTCAGGTTTCAGAGATGTTCACATCTTGCCACAGTTCTCAGGTAGTCCCAAATATACACAGAGGGAACAACAATCCATGGGTGACCATGAAAGTCTTAATGACACCTTAGAGTTTAAAAGCACGCCCACCAACGAATCAGTCAGAACTAATGAATCTTTTGGGATGAGAGGTAAAATGTCTATAAGGACTTATAGCACGTTCATTTACCACTAAACAGCACCTTTAGGATAGCCGTGACCTGGGTGACTGAAGGTTTTCAAAAACACTTCAGTCTTCAATTGGTAACTCAAATGTGTGGCTACGCGCTGTATACAAAATGTGTACTTCAGTTGTGGTATTAGCTCTGTAAGTTTTCTGTAAGTTCTTAATGAAGAAAACTTAATCACAGCACTAAAACCAGATTGTAGTTTGGGCTTTTGAAGACATCAATAACATCACCTCATTAAAAATGCAGATGTTGGTATTCTTCCATATGACATTGCCTTTATTATTATTTGTATGTTTATTGTGGGTATCTGTCTGTCTCAGGGGGCATTCTGGGGTCTGGTGACTGGACTAGTGGTAGGAGTGATCCGAATGGTTCTGGAGTTCTCCTACACAGCTCCTTCCTGTGGTCAGCCTGATCGCCGGCCTGCTGTCCTGGCTGATGTCCACTACCTGTACTTTGCTCTGATCCTGTTGGCTCTCACCTGCCTTATCATTATTGTCATCAGCTTGGCCACTGCCCCAATTCCTAAAGAACATGTAAGAAGCCTCTTATTTTTTCTTTTATATGAGAAACAGAAAATTTGTACTGCCATTTTTCCTTTTAGTGTCACATAATGTGCTGTTTTTTAATATCTGTTTTACATGCACCAATTCTTTTTGTACCTATTAATAACTTGTGGCCATATATTATATTAACACCTTGTGGCATAAGTATCATAATCACATAAGTATCTCTTTCCCATGGTTTTGTAAGTCATGGCCGTGGTACCAACTCTGCCTGCCTTGATGCATGACCTGACTTGTTGCCTGAACTAGTGTCTTAGCTACATGACTCAACTCAGGCTCAAACAAAAGTGTCAGCCATCTGAACACAAATGGAAGAATCTATGGGACTGCCTGTCTAAAAACATTAAAACTGCCAAATCAAATTATCTTTCCAACATTGTTGTTAATAATCACCATACGCCTCATGTGTTGTTCAGTACAATTCATTCTGTTATCAACCCATGCACTGCTTCTCACCCTGAAGGTTCCATAGAAACATTTGTCTTTGTCTATTATCTGAGGTGGTTTAGCACATGAAAATATCTCAGTGCTCTCATGATTTCATGCCTACAAGACTGTACAAGGATGAGACTGTTGGGCCTATTGTCCTGGCCATTATATGCCTGTCTAAGTGCAGGGTCAGTTGCTACTGCTTTTAAACATGCGGTTTGTCCAACCTCTTATTATATAAATAAAATTGAATTGAATTGATTTAGTTCTGATGGGGCTTTTGAATGTTCCTTCTGCACTTGATACAGAGCATAAAAGAATGCTCTTGTCTTGCCTGAACCACAGTGTGGGAATTCAGGGTACTGTTCTTGACTGATTCAGGTCATATCTTACTACAGTAGATACTTACTAGAACTTTTGCTGTTACTTTTGGTGCCTGTTCTTCCTCTTCAGTCCCCCCCTTCCCCCTTTACTGTGGTGTCCCCCAAGGGTCTGTTATAATGGTTCTAATATAGTTCTTTTGATTCCAGGAACTTCACAAACTATAACAGGAAATGTAAATTCTTTTGCCAGTGCATGTCGTACGTGTCTCATGCAACAAACATACTTTCATTTTAATGAGCACTTGAACTTTGTATTTTCTACTGAACCTGGGACATCAAAGCTGGAGAGCAGTGAAACCAAAATGTTGATTGTGACCTTGTAGTATATGTCCTAAATTTAAAGCTGAGCTCAATTTAAAGTATTATCTTCTCCTGTCCAGCTATACAGGCTGACCTGGTGGTCAAGATACAGCCAGGAGCCTCGGATTGACCTCACAGGTCCTCCAGTGACTTTAGACCAGGTGGACTGTGACCTGGACCCTGCCTCTGACCACTTACCAGATTCCTGGTGGCGAAGAACTGTTCTTAGGCTCTGTGGTCTGACTGGTCCAACCACTGGTTCTGCACCTCCATTGACTGATAACATTGAACTGAACACCTTGCATGAGGAGCCTATCTGGAGAAGAGTCTGCAATGTTAATGCCCTGCTGCTGCTGGCTGTTAATGTGTTCCTATGGGGATATTTTGTCTAATGTTCAACTTTCATGAAATCCTGAACAAGTAATAATCAGATGTTTGACAGCTGTACTGAAGTACCATTTTATATTGTGTTGATGATGCTGGATGAAAAGCTCCACTTGATGTGCTATATCTGTATTAAAGTATGGATATGGTATTGCTATAACACTACAGTGCCATACCAATAGAGTTACATAGCTCCCACAGTGATAGAACAAACTACCTAACTGTGCTTGTGTTGTGTTAGGCACAGTTAGGCACAGCAACCTCATTCCTAATATTTAAGACTTAAAAGGAAAAAAAAAACAAAGAAAATCTAAAGATAGATTAAGATGAAAATGAAAAAGATGAGTATAATAGTCAATTTACTGCAATAATCAGTGATCACATAATGATTATGATAATAGTCATAAGTTGAAAGTGAGGCTGTGATGTAATAATTTCTTAGTGAAACAATCTCCATCTCTTCAACCTGAATAGAACGAGCAGTGACAGAAGCTGCTTTGTTTTACTGATGACCAGCTGGAGATGATCATGCCCACCACAGTCCCCTAAGCTGTCCACCACTCTCTCCTGAATTAATCCTGCAACTCTGCAATCATCAGAGAATTTCTGCAGATGGCAGGACTTTGAGTGGATGCCATTATCCAAACCAATTTGAGGCTGGTAGACAAACTGGAGAAGGTCAAGTGAGGGTATGACCAATGTTCAGAAAGACTCCACTATCAGTCTCTCTTCATACAGTAATGCATGACATCAGTGCCTCTGGTCTGTAGTCATTGGAGGCACTCGGGTGTTGCTTTCTTTCTACCTTACTTGTAAGACACTTTGGATAAATACGCTGATGTTTGTTTTCTAGTAACTATACAGCTATAACTGAAAAGCAGTAGAACAAAATGATGCTAGTGTAAAACCTGGACAACACTGAGAACATATTACTCAGATTAGCCTTGGTAAAGATAAAAAGTTACAGAAAGCATGAAAAAGAATGAGGAGAACCTAGAAATGAAACAAACAAAAAAATATGTTGCAGCTGTGGGTCAGGAGGTAGTGCTGTTTTCCAGTTGTGTGAATTAGTCACAAAGTACTAGCAACTGCTAATCCAGTTTATTTGTCACATAAAACCAAATGGAATGTTACCACATAATAGAACACAATATGAAGTAAGAAATGTTGTGATCAAACCAAATGGAAATCTTTCTGGTTGTATCATGTGCTGGGCTGGGCTAAGGAATCTTGTAACTCTAGGCTGTTAGTATGTAAGGCTTATATGTGTTGCCTTAAAACAAGTAAAACATATAATGCTGATGTGACTGCGCTGTAATATGATGCTCTGTTTGACAATAAGTCAATATGTGTGAGTGCTATCTATCTATCTATCTATCTATCTATCTATCTATCTATCTATCTATCTATCTATCTATCTATCTATCTATCTATCTATCTATCTATCTATCTATCTATCTGAACATTTCTTAATAACATTTGAATTTAATATAAGAGACTTCACAGCACCTAGAAAGAAATTCAACTATAGTAGATATCATTTACATTTACATTTAGTCATTTGGCAGCTTTTAACCAAAGCGACTTGAGGTGAGGTGCAACTCAAGCAAAAATCTAGATCAAGCTAGCAAAATGCTATCAGGAGAAGTGTGTCCATTTCATAAAGATACAAGTGCAAGACAGAAAGAGAGTTTTTAGTGCATATTAATTTTTTTTAGCAAAGTTGATTTAAGTGCATACTATAGGAAGCTGCAGAAAAGTTCTGTTTCAGGCAGTTGTTTGAATACTGGGATTGAAGAGAGATGTCTGTTCAAAACTGTTGTTACCAAATTTAAGGAAATGATTCCATCATTTACTCCACGTACCTGTGCAGAGGAAAGCGGCCTTTCTAACTTTACCTTTGGACAAGTCCATTATCTTGTAGATAATGCTGCAGCCTCACTGCATATAATACTTGACTCCTTTGCCCCTCTAAGAAAGGTAGTGAATCAGAGGAGGTTAGCTTTATAGTACAATTCACAATCTGTACCTGAAAGGAGGTAGCGTTCTACTAATTTAGACAAATCTTGCCTGGAAAGACAATTCATAAATAAGCCCTTCGTAAGGCTAGATCCACATATTAGTCATTAGTGATAGAGGAAAATAATAATTCAGTTACCTTCAATCAGCATGTCTGTGTTAAATCAGATTCACCTGTCTTTGCTAACAGGCTATGTGCCACAGGCCTTTAAGGTTAGTGTAGTTAGCCCTTATTCAAGAAAACAAGTTTTGACTAAGGGGTTGTTGCCAATTATAAACCGACATCGTATCAAACTTTTGTCTCTATGATCCTTGTATAAAAATAGTTTTAAAGCAATAATGTGACCACCTGCTTAGTAATAACCTTGTCAGGATTAAGAGTACATTATTGTACATAAACAGCACTAGTGAGAGTCACTAACAATTTTGTCTTACCTTCAGCAAACAACAGACTTTTCTCTACACTTGTCTTAGATATTTGATCACAACATTTTATTACACAGATTGGAACATGCCATGCTTGGACCGATTCCTGTCACTCATTACGTCTGCCTTAGGCAGTGTCATTAGGAAACACTCAGCCAGTGTCTAATAATGAAACAACACTATTGTCATTAACATGGGTGCTAAGGTCACCCACTAAAATAACTATAATAACTAACTATCTGTACTAACAACTAAATCATGTAGAAAGTCTGAGAAATTCAGGGACAGAAGGATTGTATAAAATAACAAACAGAACTGAGTGTTTGTCTGAGTAGAAGATTGCTGTCACTTCAATGCAAGGTTTAGGACTAAACAGAATTTAACAATATAACTGTAAAGCAAGCACACGGCAACAGTGGAGAAGAAAATCTAATTTCCTCTTCCCATCCTCTGACGTGTCTCAGCCTGTGCAGCTGCAACACAGAACATTAACCCACGAGGAGTGGGAGACACATTTTCATCAAAACCTCTGCTTTAATTGTTTATTTGCAAGTCATTTTATGTAGATGTTATACATCCTCACCAATGTTTTGGAATTGGAACTGTACTTTGGACAATCTACAAATATTATACAATATAATATTATACATATAATACATATGTGTTAAAAAACACATTTTTACGCTCCATATATGTTCTGTAATTTCAATGTCTTCTGTATTGTGCAATATTGGAAATAATAAAAATAAAGCAAAAACAATGAAGGAGAAGTCAATTTTTCACTGGTAGTATACTTATTACATTAAGTATATTTGGGAAATATCCTTGAACATTACTTGATGAAATCAACTAAAAGCAGGAATAGTAAAAGTGGGAATAGCAGAGTGTTTGGCAGTGGAAGAGAAGGAAGAGGGGGAGGAAATTTTGCTGTAAACCTGTTGAAAAAATGGTTCAGCTTGTTGGCTCTGTCCAGGTTCCCTTCCACCTGGTTCCCGTCCTCTTGAAGTCAGTGATCCAGACCACACATGCTTCATGTTGTTCTGCTGTAGTTGATTCTCCAGCTTCCTTCTGTAAGAATCTTTACACTGCCTCAGTGTCACCTTCAGCTCTCTCTGCACAGACTTCACCTGGTCCTTGTCTCCCTCCAAAAACACCTTCTTCTTCTTCTTCTTCTTCTTCCTGTTCAGCAGCTCCTTTAGATTGCTTAATGTCGGAAAAGCACCTCTCTGTTGTCCACACAGAAGTTAATGTACTCTGTGACGCTGTCTGTTATGAAATTGATGTTGGCCACAGAAAACAAAGCACCCCTGCACGGTCTCAGTAGCTTCCTGAGACCACTTCCTTACAGTTCCTCACTGTCTGCTTCTGAACAAAAGGTGTGTAGACAGGGGTGAGAAGCACCAGGTTGTTATGTTACAGAATGTTACAGAATATACTTGCAGAATATACTTACTAACATAAAAACAAACCTTTAAACTCACTCAGCTATGGTTACTGCATAGTGGATCTTAAAAGAAACTCGCCCAGCAACTTTATTTCTTCTTGTTTCCCAGCCTGCTTTTAACTGGGTCACTGGGTGCACATGTTCTGCTTTCTGCTTGGGGCAAACTGAGTGTATTCCTTCCTTTTCCTTATGCTGTTGGATGAATTTAAGTGTGTAAGCTATGGGCATCTTGGTGAGACCCATAGCATAGCAATGAAAATGCAAAATTCAGACAAGAAACACCACATTGTGTCTTTGGGGGAAGGTGAGAGTCAAGGCTAGGGTGAAAATCAGGACATCCAGGGGATGAGCAAAATCAGAAGCTAACTAACCAAAGCCAGAAAGAGAAACCACTGAGGAAACCACTGGGAAAATGGCTGGAAGACTGAGAGAGGGTTGCACAAAAGATGAAATGTGGATGAAAGTGAGCAATATATATATACAGTATACTAGAGAACTAACAGTAAAGAGGTATGTGTGGCTGAGTGGAGAACAGAGGTAATTATTGAGAATTAGACCAGGTCAGTGTGTTTGGCAGAGAGGTTACTTGGTGGTGGTTAGGTATCGACAGGACTGATAGACAGGAGAGGTCAGAGAGAGAACTAGAACATACAGACAGAGAAATCTGGTAAAAATAATGTGTAAAGTGAAGCTTTTGTTACACAGTGTCAAGGCCTGGGGCCTTTAGAAACAGAAGTGGTATGAGAGAGGAAGGCAATGCAATTTACAATATGTGAAGAATGAAAACAAGGTTGAGACATCTGGGCCACAGTGTTATTATTTTATAACTTACACTCAGTATAGGTGGTGTTCAGAACTTTCAGCTACAACAGTTTGTGTTCATTAACCCTTCTATTAATCCAGAATCCACTAATGGCTAACAGAAGCCATACAGCAGTAAAGTTAGCACATGGCACTAAGCTAAACTACATAGATTCAATATTAAATAAATAACTATATAGTTTTTTGTGGTTAGTCCAGTCACCTAACAGCAGTATTAACATTTACATACATCTACAACTCCAGGTTACAGGAACGTAATTAAAAGGTGTATTTTTTTGCATATATTAATTTTCATTTGATGAAACCTTAACAGAGTTTTTTGATTTCAGAGTGGTGTTGTCTGTGCCAAATATTGCACTGGATCTAGGTTTGGGATAAGAGATCATGCACTATTGTGGTCCAAAATGAGTCCACATGTAATTACAGAGGAAGTTAAAAAAAACATAAAAACTGCATTATAACTAACAGGTAATGACACAACAGGTATTGCACCTGCAGGTACACTGCTCATAATTTATTGATGTTTTCTGCCACGTCTGAACCGGCTCTCAGTCAACATGGGCCACACCCAAAGCACATGAGACAAGAATCACAGCCTCTCATCTCTTGATCTTGATGTTTCACTGGTCTGCAGGTGACAGGTGTGGAGGTTTGTGCCAGGAACTTTCAGTCTGTCATGTTGATTAGAATTATTAATGACAATGTGTCACAGTTTGAATGATCACTGTGTGGATCTGGATAAAAGTCTCAGACTGCTCCGCCAACAACCCGGTCACCCCAAAACGCCCGATTATGAAGACCAGGAAGGCACGAAACACCGGCCTGCATTGTGTTTGTATTATTTCGTAGTTAACAGGAGGTTTAAAAGTATACAGGGCCTTCACTGTACAATTATAGTTTGTATGCATAAATATAACTATGCAGTGTGCATATGTATTTTAAAGAGTTAGAAACAAATATTTCAGATGGAGAACAGGAACCTGACGCCCAGATAGTACAAGTGTACTGTGTTGTGGGCTGGGTGGTGGTGACAGAACAACCAGAGTGAAGTTGTGATGAGGTTATATAGTCTCATTGCAGTTGGTACTGTATGAATGACTTGCAGTAGGGCTCCTTCACACATCTCTTCTCTTACTGTCCTTGATGTGCAGGTGGCTCACAGCAGTTGACAAAGTCCTGATAGAACATTTGCAAGGAGACCTGACAATGGCAGTTCACAGACACCTTCCATCCAACCTGATGCAGCTTGAGAGGCTCTATCAGGAGGAATGTGATACTCTGCCAAAACCAGGTGTGAGAAGACTGTAGAGACTTATCTATCTTATCTTATCTTATCTTATCTAAGTTGTAGTTACTGCCAAAGGGAAGATATTATTACTTCAGATGTTACAACCTGCTGGGAGAGCTTAATATTACAGCAGTATGGTGTTTTATAGTGTTCTATAGGCTGAATGACTATAGTAGAATCCCAACAAACAAGATAGTAGTACATACTGTCCTGAATGATTTACAGTGTGCTGTATCTGTCTGTCCTTTTGAGCCTGATCAGTATTCAACCCGGAGGCTTTAGTTGAACCTTTCAAACTATGCAGCAGAGAAGAGACACACCTTTGTGAAACATGCATGCATATAGCAGTTGGCAGTTTTTGAAACATACATAAAGAGAGGAGAGGGAGGGGGCTGCACATTCAGGAGTGCTTGTTGTTTTGAGGGGCCTAAAGCTGATGTGTGTGTAACTTCATCAGAAATCACTCAAGGCTGATCAGTTTGTTTTTTGGACTACCTGACGGGAACTTTCAGTACTGACAGGCTGGCAAATACTGTGGCTTCCCTGCACTCATGGCTCGGATTTGCCTAGTGAAAGTGGGCCTACTGCTTCTGTTAGTGCTGGCCATGGTGAGTATTCACCCTGAAGCTATTTATATCTTTCACCTTAACACTGGGACATGATGCAGATCATAAGTAAACCTATCATACATAAGAGGAAATTATTTAATTATTTTTAGTGGACTGCCTTTTGCAAAATAGAATTTGTGATAAAGCATGAAACTAATCAGATACAGAGAATGACTGCTTAACTTAAAGTGTCTTTGTAAGATGTAGGATTGAACTTCATGAACGGTGGCAAATATCTGCACTTACATCACTCAAATACTCCTAAAACAGTGTATCACTAGACAGTACTTCGATAAAAACACAGTTGATTTTGAATATGCAGAATAATTGTTATCATGTTAATATTGAGATACTATATATGTATATGACAAAGTCATTTGAGGAGTCATTCAACATGAGTTTAATTTATTTTATTTAGAAATCTGTTTAGTTAGTATCAGTTCAATACACAAATACTACTGACAAATATAAATTTTGCGGACGTGTTACTAAATTAAGATTACAGACAGATTACTTAATGACTGGTTTTTGGTGTCAGACAGCTCCTTTCAAACTCAGCCTCTCTCTCTCTCTCTCTCTCTCTCTCAGGCAGCTCAAACAAAGCCACAAAAGCAGTTTACAGGTTAACTGCCTTTATCACACACAACAATGTCTAGTGTCACACTTACTTTACAATTTGTGTTTTTTTGGGCTCTGCAAGATTTCACTGAATCCTGAATTGCAGATGTTACTATAAACTAACTATGCAGTATATTCGATCACATGATGCTGTAGCCGTCATCAATAAGAACCATGCCCAGGCTTGTGTTTAGTCAAACATGTGTGCATACAATCCCAAAAGACATAAATTAAAGTAAATTAAAGTTCAGTGCTTGCTGACATGCAGGAGACAGACAGAAAGTTTAGTGCAGATGCAAACATAGTAAAAAAGTATTTAAAATGTATTCAAATAATAGATTTAAATTTTACCTAAGAAACTTTATAAAGTCAATTACTAATTTTAATAACAAAAGTAAAAATACTCAACTAAAAAAACAACGTATTATAAGGTGAAAATTATAACATAAATATGTTGTGGAATTTAACCTCCTTATGTAACAACAGGTGGCTAAGTAACAAATGATACATCAGCATTTTATTATTAGTTTATACATTTTTTAAAATAAAAATGAGAATCTAAACCTGCAAAAAGTAACTAGTGCTGAAAAATAGATATAGTAGACTACATGTGCTAGTGGAGTAAAATGAAATGCAAATACATATAAGTACACATATAAGTACATGTTGTAGCATGTAGTGTGTGCCATGCTTGTTTGTGTATGCCATGTTTTTACTAGTCCATAATAACTACAGTTTCTAAGTTGTTTTTCTTTGATGATGACAAAACCGATAACAAAGAAAAAGATATTTTCACAAATTCTATTAGAAAAGTATAAAGCGACAATATGCAATTTTGACGAATCAAGTTAACAGTTGCATGAGACTTGAGACTCAGTCCACTTCACTACACCCAGCCCTCCCTCTTCTTGCTTGTAATAATCTGCTATGTTCCTTTCAGCCCTTCAGGAAATTTCAATAAATACAAACGCTACAATATGCATCAGTATAGGAGAAATCATTAAAATTATTTGATTAATTAAGGCCCTCAGCCTTGTTCAATAACCTTTACAGGGGAGTATATACTCTGCCCGATAAAGGTGCAGGCTGTTCGTTGAGTCTGGACCTTTGCACTTTTAAGTAAAGTGCAAGTATTTACCAAAAACATACTGCACTACAAATAAAATGGTCTATTCAGATTTATACCCAGGTTTAAGTACAGTGCTGTGAAAAAGTATTTGCCCCCTTTCTGATTTTTTCTTTTCACACTTTTATATGTCACTGTTAAATTATTCAGATCAAAACACTGAACTGATTTCACATTTGCAGCTTCAAAAAACTTTACGGGTTTAAAATGTAGTATCAATAAGTTGTATCAGTACCACAGTAGAAATACTGTCCTACTGTAAATACTGTAAATGTCCTGCATTGTACAGATTACTCAAATAATAATAAAGATAAAATTATAAAATAGAAGGAATTGTACAGTCCCAGATAAGGTATGTTACCCACGTTTTGTAAGCAATCAGAGTCTAATACTCAACCAATACAGTATATGCATGTACATAGTGTTGAAGCCAAAAAATATGCTTTGGATTGCATATATGCACATATGTGCTGTATGTGCATATGTGTGACACTGACATGCGAGTCTGTGTAGACAGCTACATGAATTAAAATAGCAGAGTATTAATTCCATGAGCCACATGCCTTAAAAATAGGCCTCAGACACAGCTAAATCGCAGTCATTTTCATTTGCAAACAGATTACATTTTTGTTATTATAATGAATATATAAACACAAAATATAGTTCAAATTTATACCATAAATATTCTCAACAAATGACTTTAAGGAGTGTGATCTGACTCAGTAGATTTGTAGATGTTTTATTAACCTTACCACAACCTTTTTGTAACCTCAACTAAAGTGTGCTTCTTGTGTAAAGATAACCACACACAGGAATTTGAACTCGGGTCTGATTATTATCGATTATTATCAGTCATTAAAAAAATACATGGGCCATTTTGCCACAGTGGCATTGGGGGAAGTTTATTTGATGAGACAGATGAGATGATGTTGTTTGACCTGATAAATAGAACATTTAGATTTAATACAGATGGAACTGTTGACAACAGCATTGTTTTTGTATAACATTGAAGACTTCAAGGCTGAAATATCACCTTGAAGCGTTTAGCAGCAAACAGAGGTCAGAGCTAGCTCAGCTCCTGGCTCTATGGCTTTAGTACTTGTTTTATCAACAGTTGATCACAGAACATGTAACTAATATGATTATTTGTTGTACGCAGATGAGAACACAAACACTATAAAAACTTAACTGCAAATAACCTTTAGTTGTATGGAATTTTTAGGAGCCTGTGTTACTGAGGCGGGAGATTACACAGTTTAGAGGCCCACACAGTAAAAGCATACTCACCTTTAACATATAACCTGAAGGGGGAAACAGACCAGTATCCAGTCTTCAACTGGACAAACTAGAACAGCACCTTCTGCACTCTGAGCCCTGAGGGCCACCACCTGCTTTTCAAACCAAGTTCAAAGACACTGCTGTAAGCAAGTAAAACCCACTGTTAGAAACAACTTGATCAAATGTATTTGTTTTGTATTTATAATTCCAAGTTTTAACATGACACAATAAGACAGAACAATTAAAAAAAACAATATAAAACTGCTGCACACTAATTCCAACTAACAATAGATAGAAGTAGAAAGAAGTTGTATTTGATGTATGCGTCTACCTCAAGTACAAAAATGCATTTAAATGCAGTAATATTACTGTGCAAAAACAGATCATGTACTTTGTTTCAAACATTACTACTACTGAACATAGAGTTGTCATTTATACATATAGACCGCTGTAGACGTACACACTATTGCTTATGACAGACTCCACTGAAGCAAACCCAGCTTTATGTTTTATTGTTTCAGATACTAACTGCTGAGGCAAAAAAGAAGACGAGGAAGAAGAGAGAGTGGATCCTTCCTCCTACCAAGCTCATGGAGAACACTGACTACACCCACAAGCCATTTATTGCAAAGGTCATTTAAATTTTGTTAATTAAAGCTTTCTTTTCCCACAGTTGGTATATTGTAGTATCATAAAATAGCCAGTGCTGGATTGATGACCTTTCAAAACCATGAAACAAACTGGTTTTCCTCATATCAATAACTTGCTAGTCATTAATCCTGCAATAAAACAGTTTTTAAATTAGTGGTTTGCCTAAAAATGAACAAACAAACAATCAATCAAAAAAAAAAAAAAATTATTAGTTCTAGTGTTAGTTCTAGTTTCTCACCTCCTGGGTTAGGTAACAGTGAAGTAGAAATGAAAATAGTACCTTACCTACAGGCCTTATTATATTTACGTCCAGCCTCCAACTCAGCTTCATTTGAACAGTTCTGAGATTTTAAAAGCTTTGTAAAAGTTTCATTTTTAATATTCATAATAATGAAGCTACCAACATTGCTTGGACACTGTAAATATTTCTAATGTACCCATGACCTACTTCTACTGTAAGTATCTCCCCATTCACCTTTAGTTTCTCTTCATACAAGATGACCTGTATGGAGAGAAAAAAAGAACATTTTGAAATAAAAACTAATGGAATGGAACAGAATTAAATAAATGGTCTCTGCATTAATATCTGTTATTGGGAAAATAATATGCATGAAATAATATTTCACAATTAATAAGCATGTTTTTAAAGCAGTCAGTGTGGTGAGACACTCTCAGAGACAAGCCAGACACAGGTGGGAGACCTGGACGAAGGTTTGTGTTCATAGGGAGTGATACGATTGTCTGTTTAAAGTGCAAGGGAGTAGGACACATTGCTAGAAAGTGTAGGCAGCCCAAGCCACAGAGTCAGTCCACTGCCAGAGCCAAGTGTCCCTGATGGTAAGGTTACTGCACCCACAAATACAGGAGTCCATTCTAACCCATCACATTCCAAGGCTGGCATGTAATGCTATCACCATATGTCCAGACGTAGTGGATCAGTTGTTGACCAGCATGGGTACTGATTTCTTTAGGGAAGCACTAAATGAAGTCAAGTGTTTGAATTGAGTTATTTCATTTACTGCTTTTTAGCAGAGCAGAATGTAGCCACCAGATGGCACATAACCTTTTGACTACAGAGGATACTGGGAACACTGTGAGCGCTCAAAACCAGAAAGTTATGTGAATAAAGAACCTCAAAAAGACATTGTTGTGCCCATTCACCAGACCATGTATACAACAGTTCTATAAATGCTATTTATTTGTGGTCAGTAATAAGCAACAACTTGATGATTTGTTTGTTTATTTAATTACTTATTTGTCTCAGCAAACACAAGTAGATCTGAAACAGTGCCACGCTTGATTGTTGCTAGGCAACACAAATAATGAGGAAATTCGTCAACGCTAGCTGATGCACATTTAACTGTATGTTTCCATTTAATGTGCAACCAGCTAAAAGAAGTGTGTCTCTTTGTTGGCATGTGTGAGTGTACAGTTTAATCCGACATTACATGTTATCATATGTAGCATTAAGTTAGCAACTGACAGTTAGTATTATTTACAGTTATTAGAAAGTCCATGAGTGATACATACAGTGAAATGTTCCAAATTGCTTTGTCAGAATTAACAGTTGTATAAAGGGGTATATTTGGACATGCCCCATGTCTGTTATAAGACATTCCACACATGCTAAACTGGCTAACCACATATTACACACATATTACAACTTTCAAGATTTTTGAGCATTTAGACTTAGAAAAGGGCATTAATGAATGGAATGGGCTTCCTTGGTCCTCTGCCCCAGCTCTAAATACTTCTTTAGTAAAACAAAAATAAGATATAACTCAAATGTTCTGCACATGTTAATACTGGACAGAAGTTTTAGGCTTCGTAGACCTCTGAAATATAAACACTTTGACTAATTTCACTTTGTTGTTGTTGTATTGATCATATAATCTTTTATAATAATAATGTTTACACTTCTGTAATTTCTTTTCAGATTCGTTCTGATAAAGACAAAGATGCAAAGGTGGAGTATTATCTCTCTGGACCAGGAGCTGACAAACCACCCTTCAACCTCTTTGTGGTGGACCATGACACTGGCTTTGTTCGCGTCACTAATATTCTGGACAGGGAGAAACACCCATACTACAATGTAAGTCTCTCCATGCATGTGTTAAATGTTTCTGTCCTGTATGGTCTGAGACCTGTTAAAGACTGTTAGAGAAATGATACAATGCATTTATACACACTTTATACTGTGTCACATCAAAAATCTCACATAGTTACACATACTGTATCGTTACCATTAACTTATAGTTGTTCCATCTATACATTCATCCATTTTGGCCCCAGCTATCATGTGGGTAGGAGGCAGAGTACATCCTGGACAGGTTGCCATTCCATCGCAGGGTCTTTTAGTTGTTTAGAAACAAAAAAACATTTGTATGTACTTGTGTATTCCACCTTTATAAGACCACCAATCAAACACTGTCCCATCTCCTCATGTTTCTCGTGCAGCTAACAGGAATTGCAAAGTACACAGATGGAACTACAGCAGAGGACAATATCCCGCTGACGGTCACAGTGCTGGACCAGAATGATAATCCTCCTTATTTTGAGCTCCATACTGGGAACATCACAGAAGCAAGCAAAGAAGGCACAGTATTGCTTGACTTTAAACACATATTTTTGATTTGATCAACATCATGGTGTTATTCACATGACATTCTCATGATGCATGAGAACAAGTCTGTGCAGTGGTCATGCAGTAATCATTGGAGTGGTGGGCACCTTGGCAATGACATTGCTGCTTCCAGTAGGTCAGGCCAGCACCTTGCATGGCAGCTCTTCAGTCATCTATGCTTTGTTTGCCTTCTGCCATGTTTCCACCTTTTAGTTTTGTGTGTGTGTCAGAGTGCAACACCACATTCAGAGAAAGACAGACAGGCAGCGCAGAGCTTGTTTTTTACTCTGCAAATTGTCAAACTTTTAAGTAACATTGAAACAGCCCTTCCAAAGTTTTGAGTATTTGCTGGAGCTGGACATAACTGCAGGGAGCTTGTGGGAGTGGAAGATTCTGAAAAGCAGTCAGTCAGTCAGAGTGACCAGGAGCATCTTTAAGTTGTTCTGTGAGCTTCTATTTAGTTACAAATTTCCAAGTTAGCTAACATTTAGGATTTTGTCTTGTATTTAGAAATTAGAATTGGATTTAGTATTTAGATTTGACACTAAGGACAAACATATACGACCTAACCCAGTTAGGGTTTGGGGTGTATATGTTCATCCTTTGTTTCTAGTATGTTTGGTGAGCCTGTTTTCTTGTGATTAAGTGCTCATGTTGAGTTTGTGCGAGTGACTATGAGTGTAATAGTAGGTCGGCTGCTCTGATAGGTTGTCCAAGAGGGGGAGCTCACCTGACATTGGACCATTTCAGGATTTTTGATGTTTCAAAACTGCTGGCCTCCAACATTCCCGGTGGCAACTCTGGCAACAGCACACTGTTTGTCTCCCTGGCTTCCTTTGGAGCATTTGTTGTACATTTGCATTGTGTTAGTTTTGGGGCTTGTGTTATTTTTTGTATATTATTTGTATATTTTGTAAATAGTACATTATTGCTGACTTTATTTTTCTAAATATTGTAAATAATGTTGAAGCAGTAGGGGTGAACTGCCATTTTGTTTTGCACCTTTTTCTCTTGTTTTTTTTTTTTTTTT
>OMLM01012781.1:24243-43414 GCA_900302695.1 Helostoma temminkii
AAAAATAGCTCCTTTCGATTTATAATTCAGATTTAACATATAAATACAACAAAGTTCCATAGCTTAAAAAAAAATTTAAAATGTGTCTTAAAACACTGAGCTGTTAATTTGTGCATACTAATTTGTGCCTTTCCTACTGTCCAGTCAACTTTCCATAAATATACATAGTTAAGTGAACTGACCCAGACAGACAGATACACTGTGTTTATACAGCTTGAATAGAACATTCATACATTTACAAAAGTAAATTATTTTTTTTAGTTTATAGTTTTTTAAATACTTAATCATCTGATTAAAATTATGCCCAGTTTGAACAGAAGCACGAGACATTATCTAATTGTATGATTGTATTTAGATGGCCTTGTCCTTTGTCCTGTTGTGACCCACTGCAGGAACCCTTGTTATGCAGATCGTGGGGAAAGATGATGACCAACCGGGAACAATCAATGCAGACATCTCCTACACCATCATCAGTCAGGAGCCTGAAGGCACAGGCCAAATGTTCACTCTAGATAAAAAAACAGGCAAACTTTATGTCAAAGAGCCTACACTGGACAGAGAGGTGAGTGTACTGTGTATAAAATAACAGACAGATGACCTGCTCCACATACATTCCTGCATTTTGTTCTGAGGTGAAATTAATGAAGAAAATGCATTTTCAATCGAATTCACTCATTTAGTTCAGCTATTTACTGTCATTCTGTATCTGACAACTAATCACATTTATACTATTTGTAATTTGGTATGATGAGATAAAGATAAAGACAAATGAAATAAAGTGAAGGTGAATGTTTTTAAACTCTTAAATTCTCCCTTAGCTAGTTCCTCACACTTGTCACCTTCACACTGTTCATTCACACTGTCCCATGATGATTTATGAAAAGCTACAAATTTAAATATTTTACAGTGTAAACTGGGTTTCTTAACAAATCACTTCACCCCTCAAAACAAATAGGTAAAGGTACTGTGCTTTGTTTAAGCAACATGTTTAAGCAATAATAATATAGTAATACACTGGAGAACTGGAGTAACTCTCAAAGAACTGCTATGATGTGCAAGTGTGAAGGAAGGGAGAAGAAGGGGGTCAGTTTTTTGACATAGTCCAGCCATTTGTGTACTGTTATGCTTAACCCCAGTCTTACTCCATCAGTCCAGTCTTTATGTCTCCTCCAGCTTCTCATCACACACATGTTATTACATGAAACTGACTGACCATTATCCTTTATGTTTTTTTATCAACTGTGTTTGCCCAAATCATGTCTTAAATGTGCAAAACTACATTACGGCTCATACAACACTGCTGTCAGTGCAGATGCTCAGTCATCATGTTCAGGTTATCTGGTCTCAGACTGGATCACCTTTGGTCACCTCTTTTCAGTGTAAAGGTGTCTTAAAGAAGGGAATGCTATTGTTATTGAGCTTGACTGATGCTTTTGTGAACATGTGCACAGTGTGAACACATGACAATGTAGCCGCATTCAACAGAAGGATGTGTAGTTCATAGTTTGTTGGTTCCCCCCCAATAGACACGTGACTTCTACAAACTGGTCATAAAGGGGACTGATTTGGGAGGTTCAGCACAGGGGCTAACAGGAACAGGAACTGTCGAGATCAAGGTCCTCGACATCAATGACAACATCCCCACTCTTGAAAAATCTGAGGTGAGGAACATTGCTTACAAAGTATACATAGATGTAATTGCTTACTCCCTCTCTCACATACACACGTTTCATGTCTGATGGGGATATTGCACTGACTTACATAGATTTTACTGGAGACGTATACCACCCCTAACCTAAACCTTACCTAAACTTAACCTTACCATTAACTTAAACTAAAAATCAGAATTGAGAAATAATTATATGCACAGACAATCTGTATTAAATGATACTGGTTTTCCAATGTACTCCAAGCCCATGTGGGTATATTTATCATGGTACCACAGTGTTTAATCTTCAGTGTTCAAATTTGCACACACAATTTAGTATCTGCTATTTCCAATCTTTGTTAATTTAAGGCCTAACATATTTCAATCAATGTTTTGAATCCTGTTCTGTTTGCAGTACTCTGGCTCAGTGGATGAAAATGTTGCAGATGTAGTTGTCATGAGGATAAAAGCTGTGGACAAAGATCTTGAACACACAGACAACTGGCTGACAGTCTTTACAATTGCCAAAGGAAATGAAGATAATCTTTTCTCCATTGAAACAGACAAAGCAACCAATGAGGGCATCCTGAAGCTGATCAAGGTAATTAGTGTGATATGACAGGAGTTATTTTTATAAGTATAATTAACATTTTTGCTGATTCTCATCTCTTGTTGCTTTCTCTCTTGATTTATTAACTTTCTATTCCAAACCAAAAAGCCTGTGGATTTTGAAGAAGTCCAGAATCTTGAGCTTGGCCTGCTCATAGAAAATGTTGCTCCTTTTGTAGAAGGTGGTGCTATTCTGATGGATGTGGATGTTCAGGTTGGAGAGGGTGGTCCTGTGGCTGCTGGAGCTGGGGCTGGAGCTGGAGCTGGAGTTGGAGCTGGAGTTGGAGCTGGTGTTGGAGCTGGTGTGGGTGCAGGGGTAGACCTGGGAGCAGATGTTGATCTGGATGCAGGTGTGAATTTGGGTCTAGACGCTGACCTGGAAGGGGGAGTAGATGTGGGACTTAAACCAGAGGCAGGACTTGGCCCTGGAATTGCGGTGAAGCCTGGTGTTGGGCCTGGAGTTGGCATTGGGCTTAAACCAGGCATCAGGACCAGGACCAGGATCAGGATCAGGACCAGGACCAAAGCCAAAGACAGATGCACCAACTAAAAGCTATCCGATTAAGATAGCAGTGAACAATGTGCCAGAGGGTCCCAAATTCATGCCTGAGACAAAGAACATTCCTGTATCAGAAGATCCAAATGAAGCACCTGAGGATGGTATCATCACACAGTTTGCTGCTGTTGACCCAGACACAGGAAAACCAGCTGAAGACGTCAGGTAAGTCAAGCTGCAAATGACAGAATAATAAAATATTACACAGAACTAAATATTTGATAATAAAGAGTTGAACATATAAATATTTAAGAGGATTTCATCAGTCTCCTGTCCACACAGAACATGTGACAGTTAGCTTAGCATAAAGTCCACAGGCATGAACAACAGCATCACTTACATGAGTCACTTTGCACACACACAGGAAATTACACATGGGTTATCTCACATTTTGTAGTATGTTGGAGCCCTTAGTGCTGGTAGGTGTATTTCTTATTACAGAATGCAACTGCTTTCAGTATTTATTGTAATTTCAGATAACCATTCTAGGCTTTAACTGTATGATAGTGTACTGTTTTTTATATAGTATGACAGTATTTCAGAGTATTTAGGAAGGTTTTACATGTGAGAAAGCAATTTTGTTGACCAAATCAAAAACTTTTGGTACACTATTGCTGTTATTTTCTTGTTGTTTATAATTCATTGTTGCTCATTCTTTTTGTTATGTATTTGCTTTGCTTCAGCTATGCCAAAGCCTATGATCCAGACAACTGGTTTACCATTGATGAAGAAACTGCTGAGATTAAACTTAACAAGGTACCAGACAGAGAGTCACCATTCTTGGTGAATGGTACCTACATTGCCAAGGTTCTGGCAATAACTAAAGGTATATGACTCTCTATTATTATTCACACACACACAAACTTTGAAAAGCAGTATTTTTTGTCTCTATACAGTAAAAAACGGTTAGCCACACTTCTAAAATAAAAAAGGTAGAGGAGAAATCAGATTACCTCTCTGCTGCATATACGCAGATTTCCAGTAAACAGGTTGCCAAAGTGTATTGTTCTCCAATTACCCGGGAAACCCGGTCTCTCTGAGTAACCTGATTACTAACTGCGCGCATGCTGTGATTGTCTCTGCTAACGTCCTGTTTCGCCTTCTATGTAGGTACAATATTTTTGCCAACTCTAAAATTGCATTTCTTCTTTCATATATTTCTGTTTTATAATTTGTTATTTTAGGTGTGTCAGCCATGAAATGAAAAGAAGCATAAGGGTAACATTAAATCAAACTAAACTTTTCCTGTATAAGATCAGTTATGATTACCAAAATTATTTGTATTTGCTAAATGCCAGAATAATGAGAGGGAATTTATCAGATCATTTTTATTACTTTCTTCAACGTCAGACGTTTGCATACATTTCCTTAGTATTTGGTTGCACTGCCTTTAAACTGTATAAACTTGGGTCAAACATGTTGGTATCCTTCCACAACCTTCTCACACTAGTTTGCTGGAATTTTGACCCATTCCTCCTGACAGAACTGGTGGAACTGAGTCAGGTTTGTAGGCTGCCTTGCTCACACTTGCCTTTTCAGCTCCACCTACACATTTTCTACAGGATTTAGATCAGGGCTTTGTGATGGGCACTCCAAAACAATGACTTTATTGTGCCTAAGGCACTTTATTATTCATTTTGTGGTATGCTTAGTCATTGTTCATTTGGAACACCCAGGCTTTAACTTCCTGGCTGATGTCTTGAGATGATAATGTTTTTTCCTCATGATGCCATCTATTTTGTGAAGTGCACCAGTCCCTCCTGCAGAAAAACACCTCCACAATATTATGCTGCCACCCCGGTACTTCACATTTAGTTTTGTTCATTTAGGCGTGAAAGCTTCCCCCCTTTTCACCCAAATGCAACATTGGTCATTCATTTTAGTTTCATCAATCTGTTTTTATTATGTTGCTTTTAAAGTAGTAAGTCCTTTCTTGCTGGAAGTGGCCTTTCAGCACATGCTGGTACAGGACTCGTTTGACTGTGGATAATGACACTCTCTTACCAGCTTTAACCGGCATCTTTTGCTTTTGTTCTGGTGTTGATATGCATATTTTGCACCAAAGCACATTCATCTCTTGGACACAGAACCTGTCTCTGTGAGCAGTATGATGGCTGGACATTCTCATTGTGTTTATACTTATATACTTATAAGCGTATAATTGCTTAAATAGATGAATGTGGCAACTTCAGGCATCTGGAAATTGTACCCAAGGATGAACCAGACTTGTTGGATGTCCACAATTCTTTTCCTGATATCTTGGCTGATTTATTTTGATTCTCACCATGATGGAGCACAGTGTGTTTGAAATGTGCCCTAACAATTCTTTCCCTTGCTCATGTTGTGACTCCATGGCCAAAAAAACAAAGAGAGTAGAATGGCTTTAAAGATTATTTATTGTTTTAATGAGGGTAAGTATGTATAAGCTTGGACTGAAGTTGGATGAAAGTCAGCATGGAAGAAAATTCACAACAGAAAACAGAGGTGATGTAGTTTCCAAACAGGCGGCTATGTGGAGTCTAATGGAGTGGTGAGGTGAGGGACTACAAAGATGGCTGAGTACACAGGACGTGATGACGGTGGGTAGAGAGTGAGTGGAGGTTGTTCCCTGGGAATGGCTTCTTCCACAGGTGAGCAGGTCGTGAGGAGAAAGTGCTAGAGTGGACAGACACTGTAACACAAGCACTTGGATAGGATAATGACTAATCATCATTATTGCAGGTAAGTATTTTGCAGGATGAGTGTGGGGCAGAGGAATGGAGATTCACAGTTCCAATACACAGAGTACAAAAAACAGTCCAGGCTCATACACAGGTAAGTCTAACACACAGATAATGTCCGAGATCCACGAGGCTTAAATATCACAGAAATGG
Source organism: Helostoma temminkii (assembly GCA_900302695.1). NCBI lineage: Eukaryota > Metazoa > Chordata > Actinopteri > Anabantiformes > Helostomatidae > Helostoma > Helostoma temminkii. Next base: position 29,930 of record OMLM01012781.1, read on the forward strand.
TCCAGAATCATTGACCAGAGAGGGTTACATACACAGACGTAAATAAAGCCAGTCTAGAGTAGTTTATCAGGTACAGTAATTGGAGCCAGTCCAGTCAGGGCCAATCCAGAATCCAGAAAAGAGCCGATCAGGTACTGTGAGTTCAGGTGGATAAGGAGCAACAGAACAGGCCGAGGATAACTCACAGTATGGAGGTCAGGCGAAAGGCAAGGTTCAAGTCAGGCAAAAAGTCGCCACCGGGAAATCAATCAGGTAATAATGCTGGATAGTTGCAAACAAAGATTGGTTGTAGTACTATCTGGCAGGGAACTGAGACTGGCAGACCTTCCTATAAAGGGAGAAAAAAAAACAGGTGGATGCAGTCAAGGTGATTAGAGTGAATGGAGAGGAGGGGGAACAGAAGGAGGTAGGCAGGCAAGGAAAACCGGAGACTGTGACAAATACACTCACAGGTATGCCTCCAAAAAGGTAAAAAGGTTATGTGTCTTTTTAGACAGTATATGTAAACAACTGTAGGTAAATTACTGAACACCTACTGCCTAACCTCAGTGCTAACTGTTACATACATAACTGTATTTTTATGATGATTTGGCCTTACATTGCAAATGCTCTTTGACTAACTAAGCTGTTGTCATCCTCAGATATGCCATCAAAGACAGCCACAGGGACAATAGCCATTAAGGTAACCGACTCCAATGACCACTGTCCCACTCTCACCACTACCCACAGCAGTGTGTGCTCTGATGAAAAGACTGTTTATGTCACTGGCTTTGATGAGGATGTTAGCCCCAATGCTGCTCCGTTCACATTCAGAATTATACCTGATGGAACACATGGCAGCTGGGATGTGGAAGCCATCAATGGTAAGTGTACAAGTCATTGGTGTCAGAAGACAAAATGAAGAGGATGATCATTTTTCCTTGAGCAAGAGGTTGTCTATAAATTCTACATTTACAAAGTTATAATTTTTTTGTTTTTATGTTTAAACTGTCAGAAATGTCATAATCCTACTACATATTAAGGTATTGTGGGAGGTGGAGTCGTAGTGGAGTATGTTTTATTATCAACATAAAAATTACAACTTTATAAATATAGGATTTCTGGCAGAGTTGTTGTATTGGATTGCATTACATTGTATAGGTGTTAATAATATTATGTCTGATCGGTGTAGATATAAATATACAGACATTCTTTCCCTTCTGTTAAGGAAAGACAAATTTACAATGGTAACTGAAATAACGTGAAACTGGCAAATTACTGAAAATGAACTAATGAAAATTCATTGAATTGTAAATTATTAGAAGCATTTTAAAAAACAAACTATTGGAACTGGCCTGGACAAAAATGATGGTACCTTTTAACTGCCAACAAAGCAGCCCCAGAACATAACTGAGCCTCCTCTATGTTTCACAGCAGGTACAGTGTTTTTTTGTGTGGTTAATTTTGGCATCTGTAAACATAGAGCTAATGTGACTTGCCAAAAAATTCCAGTTTTGTCTCATCTGTCAAAAGGGCATTCTATTAGAAGCTTTGTGGCTCTTCAATAAGCATTTTGACATTTTTTATTGTTTGCCTTCGACAGTGGAGTTCTGCTCAGTCAGCTTCCATTAAGTCCTCTTTGGCTCAAACAGTGATGGATGATGCAATCTGATGCTGATGTACCTTGACCTTGGAGTTCACCTCTAATATCTCTAAAAGTTGATCTGGTTACCATTTGCATTATCCTTCTCTTTAATTTGTCATCAATTTTGCAGCCACGTCCAGGCAGGTTGGCTACAGTCCAGTGGACCTTAAACCTCTGAATAATGTGCACGACTGTAGTCACAGGAACATCAAGCTGCTTGGAGATGGTCTTATAGCATTTACCTTTAACATGTTTGTTTATAATTTTCTTTCTAATGTCCTGAGACAACTCTCTTCTTTACTTTTTGTTGTCCATGTTCAGTGTCGTACGCAGTGACTACTTTTTACTCTCTAAACAGGAAGACTGACTGATTACAAGTTTGGAGACACCTGTGATGCTATTTACAGGACACACTTTAGTTTAACATGTCCTATGGCCAAATTATTTTCAGTTTTTCCTTGGGGTACCATCATTTTTGTACAGGTTTATTTTAAAAAAAAAAATTCTGTTCAATTTAAAAGCAATGTCTAATTTTTGTTAGTTACCTTTCAGTACATTTTAATTTATTATTATTGTTTCACATTTTTTCAGTGTTCATGGTTTCACATTATTTCAGAGTTTTTCTTTCTTTAACGTAAGAGTACCAACAATTTTGTCTGTGTCAAGTAAGGATGCTTGCCCCCAAAGAAATTTGATATTAATATTCAGAATTTTAACAACAAAATAGGATTTGAAAAGTGCTATGATCCTGATTGAATACAAATGAGATGTTTTTGTGACTGTAATAGCAGCATTTAGTGGTGGTGTTTGACATTCGTCTGTCCTTTATTGCTTCTAGAGACAAGTGCTGCTCTTCATTCTCAGAAGCCATTGTGGCCAGGCTCATATGAGCTACAAGTGGAAGTGCTGGATGCTCAGGGTCTGTCCTGCCCAACCAATGAGATTTTTACAGTGGATGTTTGTACCTGTGTGAAAAGAATGCACTGCAGCCAAAGGTCAGCCAGACTAGGAACTACTTCATCTGAGCTTTCTGCCCCAGCTATTGGTCTGCTGCTAATGACAGGATGCTTATTACTTTGTGAGTTGAGCTTTAGGTAACACACAATTCATTACCATTGCACCATATAAAAACACACACGGACTTTAAAATGCTTTTACTCCTTTGCTGACCAGTTGTTAATTAGCTTCTTGAAAACTTACCTTCTTTGTGGCAGTTTGTCAGGTTATTTATATAATTCTGTATGGCCACAGTATTAATCCATCATCGATGTGACACCTCTCTCACATCACATTGGTTTGAATGTTTGCAGTTATTCCTCTTATCCTGCTGTTCTGTCAATGTGGAGGAGCAGATACCATCTTTCCTGACCAATTTAGTGACATTCCATTTGATGCCAAAGAACACCTCATGTCCTATCAAACTGAAGGCAGAGGTGAAGACAAGGTGGGACAGATTTCTCCTTTTACTTATATATTTTTTTACCAATTCACAGATTCAGATATAGTCATACAAGTGCTAGTGAAACCAAGTGTTTATTTAAGAATTACTCCAAGATTTTGTCTAAAATAGCTCTCTCCTACAGTTAGTCATAATAAACATCTATGAAACTGTTGTATGTTTACTTCCAGTGGGGAGTAAAACTTTTCTTTTCAAAATATATGCCATCCATGTTTTTAAGTTGTCAGGTGAAATGCATAGCAATGATTCACGGATTGTATCTGAATGAGCCAAAGTATCCTAAACTCTTGATACGATACTCTGAATTCAAAATCTTACATAATGTGTTTGTTTTTGTTTCTTGTGTTTATTTTAGGAAGTGCCACTACAAAGTGTGCCTATTATGTTGGGCATGCAAAAAAAAGCTGAAACAGGACAAGCACTAAATTTCAACAGCATTCCTTCAAAAATCACAGAAAGTCATCAGACAACCTCATTCTACAAGGAATATCTTCTGAAGCAACAGGAAACCAGACAAAATTTGCTGGAAGGCGACAATATCTACAGATTTTCAAGGGAATCATTCAGTCGTGGTCATGGCAGCGCTACATTCAGGGGACAAAAACTTGATATCCGCAATACAACTTTGTATGATATCTCACTACCTGATGATTTCCTCAGTGATTACTACTCACAGGTAATATGCATTGCATGCAAACGTATTGTAAGTAGAGATCTACAGTTAGGTCCAGAAGTTAGTAGTTTTGCCTTTATACACCACCATTACGTATTTAAAATAAATAAAACAATCATATTGAGTGTAGAATTTCAGCTTTATTTTAAGTGATTTCACAATATATGGCATTTACCATGGAATTACAGCAATTTTAAGCAAAGTACCTTTATTTACAGTGGCTCAAAAGTGTGTGGTAATTAACCAAAATCTATTCAACCACGTAAGATCCATTCCCTCATTAATTCTAAACAAATGTGTTATTGATATCAGACATTGAGTGATATTGGAGCTACCAATATCAAGTCCAAGGAGATCTCAATGCTGTGAATGAGGCATCATTAGGCTAAAACATACATCTATTGTATAAGAGAGATAGCAAAATCTCTAGATGTGGCCAAATTAACAGTTTGGTACATTTTTATTTTTATTTTATTTTGGATAATTATGGATAATTGCAGAATAAACATCAACAGAAGTCAAGAATACTGTGGAGAAGGTAGAAGCATCATCATAAAAATCTACAAGAGAGCTCAAGAGACACAAAATTATGGTTATATTTATAATTTTATCACTTTTTGCAAATACTACTGAGCCCCTACTGAGGTACTCTATTTAAAAAAGCTGTATTTCCTAAATGGTAAATACTACATTTTTGTGAAAAGTCTTCAAATAAAGCTGAAAGTCTAAAAACAAAATTATAAAAACTCTGTCAATGCCCAGATACTGTATGTCTAGAGTTTAGTGACACTTGTGCTTCTTTGTCCTAAGCAGAAGGCAGCATGCTGTGTGCCAGTGATGAATGGTCTTTTGGAATATAATTTTGAAGGCAATGGATCCTCTGCTGGATCACTGGACTCCTGCAGTCTCCTGGAGTCTGAAAATGACTTGGATTTCCTCAATGACCTTGGGCCAAAGTTCAAGACTCTGGCTGATGTCTGTTCCCCTCCTATACCTAGACCCCGCCGGAAAATTGAAATGGAAGGTGTTGCTAGAAGTACTGTTGATATCGTTGACGGGGTAGCTAAGCCCAAAACTGAACACAGTGTTGAAACCTGCCATACCAATATAAAGACAGAGAAAGTAATGACCTCTACTAATATCTCCAATTTGTCTGCCAGTACTGTAAACGCTTCCCCATCATCCATGACACTTCCTCACTCCAAGGTTACTAACATCAGTCATTCTGCTTCTCTGCCCCATGCGGTTAAGCGTGTTGTACTACCGCAGCCACTTTATTACACCACAGGCCCTGTGCCACAGCCGATGCACTATGTTGTTCAACCTCAGCTACAGAACACAGTTCTTCTGGCAGATAGGGCCCATGGAGCCAATTTTCCAGGTGTGTATGTAGTCAGCGGATCCCAGACTCATTCAGGACTTGTAATCAGTGGACCTCAAAGCCCTAAACAACCTTCCTGTCCCACCAGTCCAGTCAGCTCCACCCTGGTCCTACCTGGTAGCCCAGGTTTGTCTCCAGACCTAGTTCCTGTCGATGGTTGGAACATCATAAGGCCAAATCCTGATGGTAATTATATGTTCATTAAAAAGAAAAATAGTCCAGTAGAAACAGAGGTTGTAGACCCAGGCTCATCTCAGGGCACTTTGCCCAGAGGTGCTATCCTGGTGAAAGAGGCTGCTCCCCCTCAGGGGGTTTTAGACCTGGCAGCCCAGGGGAGTGTAAATGATTCTTCTGAAAAGTCAGTAAATAAAAATGTGGGACAAACAAGGGATGGGAAGCCATCACTGATGACGCTACAATCAGTGTATTTTTCGGGATTTGATGTTGTGCAGCAAAGAAAGGGAACTGGATATACATCAGATGGGATATGTGCAGTGGGGGTTAGGGGGGTTAGTGTTAACCAATTCCAGGGAAGCCCTTCATTGGAGCAAAAAATTGATACCAGTGGTATTTCAATAACATGTAGGTTAAATTTAGAAAAGGAAAACAAGCCCATAAATGTTGTAAATACCACTATTACTAGTGAAACTACTAAAACCTCTCAGCATTTAACGAAAGACAAAGTGGTGCCAAATCCATTTAAGGACAACAGCGATCTAGTTCAGTGTCCAGTGATAAAGACGACAGAAATTGAAGAGGAGCAATCAAATGATATAGTCAGCCTCATATCAGAGCAGGATATAACACTAGATGAACTCAATGCCTGTGAAGACAGTAGGGGTATGCAAATATCAGGAAAAATGAAAACATCAGCAAGGCCAGATGTAATACATAAGTCATTTCGACAGTCTGAAACAGTGGTTGAGACACAAGGAGGTAGAATAAATGTGGCTAATCAAGTTAATAATGTCACTGATGCTCCAACAAACAAATCTGCAATTTGTTTGACGACTAAAGTCAGTGACCCACAGGATAGTGCAGAAGGACAGCTGGGAAATCATGTTCCCTCTCAAGGTTTTTCTGAAGAAGATAAAGCTGTGGTCTGCCATGGTCAAACGTCCTCCACAGAAACTGTCCAATCTGGATCAGAAGACATTTGTTTAAGAAGCACTGACAAAGAGAAGGATGAAACCTCAGAAATTTCTCAGGGAGAGGAAGACAATTTTACTTCAGATCACCCCAACATAGTAGATCATCAAATACACAATGTCACAGAGGAAAGTGCAGACAGGACAAAAGCAGCAACTTTGAAAGAAGAAAAAGAAGGAAAAGGTCCTGATGGCAGAAAATGGGGATCAGAACCTTCCTTAAATGATATCACAGCAGGTCAAAGTGCAATGAAACGCAGAGAGCATGTCAGTCTAACAGAGAAAGCTGTTTCCATTTAGAAACAAATCAGCTGCCTTTAGTGATAGTATCCTGACACAAGAAAATCTGGTGTCATCAGAGATGGGCATGAAGACATCAAGGATGAGCAGGAGCAACCCTTAATCTGAAGTGGAATTGTCTTCAAATGAAATTTCAGAAGACACTGAGATTAAGGCCATAGAGACATTTGATCAGGAAGCAATCCCAAAACTACAGGGAATAACAGTGAATGTGATAATGTTGTAATATGACACTGATCACTGATGAGGATGTTGTGGAGGACATGGTGTCACAGCAAAATATACGTCACTCAAACTACCAAGATAAAGAGACCACAAAAGATTGTGAATCATATATGAGTTTTCAAGAGGATATGTTAATCTCTGATGATAAAATCAACATTTCACAAGCATCATCTGAACAGCAAAATGTTACCATCCCAGATGAACAATATGAAGAGGTGAAGAAGACGCAATTGAAAAAAAGTTCTCTAGCAGAGAACCAACTTCTCACAGATGAAACTAATTATACTGGAAATCAAGGGAAGTGTATTTCACAGGAAGTGACAGCACCCATACTGCCATAGGTGGAAAAGTGGAGAAGATAAAGAATATGTGATTTCCCAAGGGTCATTTCTGGAAAAAAAAGATACAAGTTGTGGCTAGAGGTGGATATTGTGGAAAAATTTATATTCCCTGTACAGCAAACAAATAGATGAAAATGAGGATTATTTAAAAGATTCCGAAGTGGAATAAAATCTAATCTAAGATAATGTTAGTGATGGAAAGAGGAAAGATACTGTGACATCAGCTTTGAAGATCCCACATGGAAGGACACATTAGGCACAAGTTCTCACATAGAGGAAGACGGCATCGAGTGTTACCATGTGATTGCGAGGACTTTAGAGACTGCATGTTTAACTCAGGAAATTCCTCATGCACAAAACCAAGATGCAGAAATTAATTAAAATAGCGAATTTTCTCTTTCACAAAAATATGCATCTTGCAAATATGTGACTCATACTTTATTAAGCATTCTAATGGCTGGGTTCAGTCACTTCACTTACCACCTCTGCATTAAAATCTAAACACAAACACAATCTGCCCTTAACTTTAAACCCAACCTCAGATGTCTGCGTTCTGTCAGTCCTGAACATTATACACCCACCACCCAGCCCAACGATCTGCTTGCAAATCTTAAGCATTCGCCAAGTCTTCCGGCAGAGTTTATTTCAGACATTTTGCTGCGCATTTCATTGGTGACAAGGTAACATTAGCCTGTTAGCCTACAACAACATGGCCTCAACCTTTCCTGTCCCAGGAAAATGAAAATGGCTGACGACAGCCACTGGGACAGTTTCAGGGAGGAAGTTACCTACTTGCATTAGGGCTCAAAGACAAACCAACGCTGAGGAGAGAAAGGCCAGAAATATACTTGTTCATAATGAAGTCGGGCATGTGACACGACACCAAGGTGTTTCCAACGTCTCTAAAACATGCTACTCACAGTCACATTGGAAAACTACAGTCCCGGAGTAGTCCACAAGTCAGGTCCAGACATGTACATAAGCTACAGCCTCTCTAATACCAACTGATGTGCTAAACTCAAGATACTTAGGATGACACCTCTGCCAGGAGATGGAAGTGGAAGAAGGAGGAGAGGGATGTGCTGCCAACAGGTGTCTTCCAGGTCATATCTCATCAATGTGGAAGGGACTCAACATTGATGTATCAAAGAATCCACGTGGACTTGAGACCAGCAGAGAAGAACAGCTCTGCACAGCTTGCTTAACAACAAAAGAACTGCTAGAGAACACTCTGCTTAACAGGACCATACACGGCATGATGAACCAACAGACACATCAAGACTGATTTCTGAACAACCAGAATGTAGTGGAATGCCACAAACACCTGCCACACAGGCCTCTCCATCCCAGTCAGACATAACTCAAACCGAACCAACTGGTTAAAACACTACATAAACTGGACTAGTTCAGGCAAATAAAGAAAAGAAAAAGGCAGTGAGGAGTAAGCTAGCCGTTCTTGCTTTAGAATCTGTTGACAACATACAACACACAAACTGAATTTCCCCACTGTGGGACTATAAGGGTTCTCAAAAAAAAGATCTCACAAAATACACTAAACATACACAAACAGTTTCCTGTTGATAAGTGTGATGCTCAGTTCATTCACAAAATATATTGCATGACAACATAATAGTTACATTATTTTTCGCTACAAAAACATATTGGCGATTGTAGTTTAGTTGTACAGGAATGTAATTTTTAGGAGACAGGGCTGTGTGACAAGACCTTGATCTAGCTTGTCTAGAAAGAGTGCATGCACATAACTGAAGTAGTGACAGGGGTTAGCAGAGACACACTGGGGCAAGATGATGTGATAGTGGCAGTGTCAGAAGCTCCTGGTTACAGACATGGGTGCGAGGAGAAGAGGACATTAAGTGAGTCTCCAGATTTTCATCAACCAACTCTTCACAATTCTATAAAGAATAAAAGTAATTCCAATAACAGTCCTTAAAGTGCAAGCAACCGTGATTGCTTTTAGTTGATTGAAGATCAACCATTAGGATTAGAATAAAATATGTGCACGCCCCAGCTGCATACATTTTATAGCCATTTCTGTGCTTAATGAAATTACATGCTAACAGGGCAGCAAATGTTATACAGTAATTTGCCAAGGCTTCAGTTTCACATTCAAACTCAAAATTTTGGTGTTGGAAGTGTTGACTCAGCTTTAACCCTCATCACCCATCAACCATTCATCAACCAATAACCAGTTAAGTTATGTAAGACCAGATGGAATATTCTGTGATTGGTGCATTTGTCTGTTCATCATAATTGAAAATACAGCACCTCTTCTATGTGATTTCATCAAAATATCTTTGATGTAAATATAGCTTTTCTATAATCAGACATTTACCCTTTAGAGCTGTGACATGCAATATTTTTGTTAGAATTTTGGTGGTGGTTTTAGAAGCTTTCCTTTCTATTGCTACACATCTAAATCTATATAAACTAAGAAATATGCTAAAGAAACCATGCTTATATATTAGTTTATAAAAATATGGTGGTTTATATACATATATATATGTCTATACCTGCATGTGTAGTTTCGTTCATATGGTTTAGTATAAAAGCATTAGAGAAAACTAGTTTGTCAAATCATCAGTGAATTTGAAGTATAACCTGTGTTGTAAACAGTACACGTACTCTTTAGTTGTTATTGTATTTGGTTTTACGTTCACATTTTTCTGCCATTCCTGCATTCTGTCAGAAAGTGAAAAAGGGAGTTCTCATTGAAGGTTCTGTCCTTGTAACTTCTGCTCAGTGACCTGTGGCTTCTGTCAGTATAAGGCCATTCAGGAAAGATAAGGGATAAACATTTGTTTTTACAATAGGAAAGCTTGCTAATGAACAATTAACATGAATATAAGTTCTATGTTTTTTAATATCTCAAATCTTATATTACTAAATCTTTCAAATTTTGTTGCTAATGTAGAAATAAAGCATGCATGACAATTATTGTATTGCATTTCATTTGTGTGAATATAAAGCCTCCAGCTGATCCAAAATGCTGCAGCCAGAGTTCTGACTGGAATTAGTAAGAGAGATCATATTTCTTCTACATTAGCTTCCCTCCATTGGCTCCCTGTAAAATTTAGGATAGAATTTTAAATTCTTCTTCTCACATATAAAGGACTTAATGATCAAGCACCTCATAGCACCTCATAGCACAACATCGTCTCAGCAGAGCACTTGGCTCTCAGAGTGCAGGTCTACTTGTTCTCAGAGTTTCCAAATGTAAAATGGGAGGCTGAGCCTTTTGCTATCAAGCTCCTCTACTGTGGAACCAGCTCCCAGTCCATGTTCGGGAAGCAGACACTGTCTCTACTTTTAAGACTAGGCTTCATTTTTGATAAAGCTTAAAGTCATAGTTGGTTCAGGTGACTCTGAACCAGCCGACCCAAATACTGGAAATTTAAATGAGGGCAAATTAACCTCAATGACACACAGATAAACACTAACCAGTTGTATCCTGCCTTGCCTTGGGTTCATCTGGTGAGCTCTTATCTGGGGGCTGTCCTCCACAGCTGTCACCCTACAACCAACCGCATGACACCAGGACCATTAGGCAGAGGCAGAGGCCCCTACGCACAACCTGAGACCACTGAGCCCCTGTGGTCCTCGGCCAATGACAACTTGGTCTGAAGTCAGAGAAGGCAAAAGGTAACAATGTTCCACCTTCCGCTACTTTTCCAATTATCAAGCTGGCAGGGGCTAATGGCACCCAGCTTGTTTTTCGAGCCTGGTCTGATGCTGACATGAAAGAGAGAGAATCTGCCACTCTTCTGAAAAATATGGGCCCAAAGCAAAACAGATATAGGGTTGAAATGGGCTGAACCAGTAATCATTCATCCAATATCAAATTACAGACCATGTTGACTGATTGTTTCCATTAGGCAGTAACCAGCAATTTAGAGGTGCTTTAATTTCCAACAGGCCCCCCTCCTTCAATACTGTACATCCACAATCAGATCCTGCGCAGCACATCAGAAGAAACAAGCAAAGTTGACACAGTGCACTTGTTAAAACATCTAGCAGAAAATACTGATAAAGCAACTTTGACAAAACTGCAGTTTGCTCAACAAAAGGCTGACTACCTAAAACACGTGACCAAATCTCTCTCTCCTTAGCGCATTGCAGCTATTCAGCAAATTCCCAAAACCTCAGACAAAAAAACTGTGAATGTTATCCAGCTGTAGATGGTTGATTCCCAACTATGCCCAGAGAGAGGCCCCACTGTCCAGTATGGCACATGGGAAAAATCTCATAGGCCATGTTAAGGATGATCACAGGCAGAAACAATGTGGCGTCTGTTGTAATTTAAGATCACCAGGTTCTGGTCCGTGGCAAATTGCCATCACACTAAAAGCTGCAGAGTTAGTCACTCTCATTACAGCATGCAAATTGGCCAAAGGCAGAACAGTGACACTTTTACTTCTAGTGGGAAACCTTTAGTTCATCATTGTGAACAGAATCAACTGGTGTCTGAGTTGTCAAAAGCCAAAAAGTGTGGCTGTTATGAAGTGTGATGCTCACACTAACAGATCTGATTCAATTTCTCAAGGTAACACAGCAGTAGACTCAGCAACAAAGACAGCAGCCAAAACATGCTCTCTTTTTTTCCATATCTGTCACTGCACTCTCACAACCTTCTGCTCCATTTGCAGCTGTTGCAGAAATGAAGCAGCAGACTGAGAAAGCAGAGAGACGGCTCTAAGAGAAATCAGGTGCACGTTACATTGATGGTGTTTGGTATGGACCAGATAACAAACCATGTTTGCCTAAAGGATATGGTACTTTGTCACTGCAGGGTCACCAGCTACTCTCTTTGTGTGTTGTTTTTGTAACTTTTGTTAACAGCTGTGTGCTTTTCTGAGGTGATGGGGAGAAGTGAACTTACTTGACCACATGACAGAGATGCTAAAATTCACAAGAAATACACCAGGTGCTGAGGAGGTGGGGGTGCAGAGCAGGAGAGTAGTACTGGGAAACATTTACTCCTGTCTCCACCATGTTAATCCTGCCCCCGTCTGGTTCCCTAAAGAATCACTAATGTGTTCATTTGCCGGTTCCTGCGTTCACTCACCTGCTTAACCTCATCCGTTATTGCAATAAATACTTTTATTCACCTGACTGCATTCTTGGTTTTTCACATAAGAATACAAAATTGTGACATAAAATGCCATTCATGCTCAAAAACTCTCCAATGTGTCTGAATTAAAACAATTCTGCAAAGGAAGAGCAGACCAAAATTCCTCTACACTGACTCACTGCCAGTCATCGCAAACAGAATGACCTTTTCACAAAGGGCCAGGCAGGTTTGGACTGCTTTTTTTTCCGAAATAAATATAAACTTTTTTAGAACAGCATGTTGTATTTACTCAGGTTATCTTTGTGTAATTTAAAAATTAGCTTATTGATCTAAATCATTTAATTGTGACAAATAAAAAAACAGGAAAGGGGGAAAATACTTTTTCACATCACTATACAAGTTTTTGATCTGTCCCAAGTGTTTTTTCCCAACTTTTTCCACTAAAAGATTGGGGTGGAGCATAACGAAGCAGACTGGTCAGAACAGGGCAGTGTTGTGTGTTTCATACAGGTACAGGGACACCAACACCCCTGTATTAGTGAAGTGATATTTAATGTGATGTATAACACACATCAGATATCCATTGCCACCAAAACATAACTGGAAAATAAAATATGATATGCTTTTACTAGTTTTGCACATTTAACACAATTTGAACAGGTGATGTAGTACATGAAGTACATAATGAACATAAAGGATGGTCACAGATTCAGTTTCCTGCAGAAATGTATGGGTATGGGGATCCCTCTCTCTCTCTATATATATACAGTACAGACCAAAAGTTTGGACACACCTTCTCATTTAAAGAGGTTTCTTTATTTTCATGACTATGAAAATTGTAGATTCACACTGAAGGCATCAAAACTATGAATTAACACATGTGGAATTGTATACATAACAAAAAAGTGTGAAACAACTGAAAATATGTCATATTCTAGGTTCTTCAAAGTAGCCACCTTTTGCTCTGATTACTGCTTTGCACACTCTTGGCATTCTCTTGATGAGCTTCAAGAGGTAGTCACCTGAAATGGTTTTCACTTCACAGGTGTGCCCTGTCAGGTTTAATAAGTGGGATTTCTTGCCTTATAAATGGGGTTGGGACCATCAGTTGTGTTGTGCAGAAGTCAGGTGGATACACAGCTGATAGTCCTACTGAATAGACTGTTAGAATTTGTACTATGGCAAGAAAAAAGCAGCTAAGTAAAGAAAAACGAGTGGCCATCATTACTTAGCTGCTTTTTTCTT
>OMLM01012783.1:0-10065 GCA_900302695.1 Helostoma temminkii
CCACAACTACAGATGTGGATTAAAACTGCTATATCTTGAGAACTGCCTCTCACTACACCTTTGTCTAAAAAAAGATTGAATTTAACACCCTGAGTGTGCTACTGACTAATATTCAGAAGAAATAATTACATACATTATTGTGTTATTTTGCTTGGCTAAGCATGACCTCTGCTGGGGCCTAGGCTCTAGTTAACAGGCTGACTAGCAGGACACGTTCAACGGTGGAAATAATAAGGGTAAGAAGCGGAATTAATTGGGTTTGATTAAGAACACTTTTCAAAGGGACACTATTTTTCCCTTTGGACATTATTTTTGATCACTCAGGGAATGGAGGTTTTGATGGCTGGCGCCAGTTGCTCGTCTTCACCTTGAGAAACAGGACGTCACACAAAAAGCAGTCCCTCGCTTTCCATACACACACAGAATTCACAGACACTTTATTAGTTAAAATTCCCTTCATCACACCAATCCTACTGACTAATCCAACCAATATTTTTAGATGGTAAATTACTAAGCTCTGAATATAACTGTAGTCTTACTGCAAGTAGTTTTGTATTTTAAGTTACTTTCATCTTTATGATTTTAAGTTTATGTCTGCACATTTCTTTTATTTGTTTTAATTCAGGATTGTTGGAGTATCTTTAAGGAGTTTTTGTTGTAATAAATCATGAATGACTGTCAATCTGCTACGTCTTCCTGATATGTCAGTTTGCTCCCACTTGAGTTTAAAGAAAGTGTGGCATATAATTATTTTTCTTCAGTTGTGGTTTATCTACTAGTGTAGTTGGCATTCTATATTTTATGTTAAAAAATCACCTTAATCATCTTTTTTTTAAAATTTAGGAATATTGACCCTTACATGAACATGTCACTCAAATAATGTTGTTGTACATTTTAAGTCACCTCTGAATTATTTTATACTTTGGTTCAACTTTACGAAAGATTTATTGTTGTGATAATGATCTGAAACTGCTCCACAGGCAGGGAGCATTAATCTCTCTGCCTACTGTCACTTTATGTTTATTATCAGACTTAGGCACTTTCATCTTATTTCCCTGTTTCCTTTTCCTGTTTTAATGTTGAGTACTAGGTTGCATGCGTAGTCTTGAAGGTTGTGTATTTTGTTGGTAGGTGTTTTGCAGGCAATCTACTAAGGAAAAATTGCCTGATTGACCACAGGTGTAGTCATGGTGGAGGCAGTCAAGTGGTGGAAGTTGAAAAAGCATGTTCTGAGAACTTCAGACAGAAGTTGAAACAGGCTCTGGGTGGTCATGACTGGGAAACTATTGCAGATGTGATCAGGGAGGCAGGTAGGAAGGTCCTAGGTGTGCCATTTAGAAGGAGGAAAGAAGATAAGGAAGCTTGGTGGTGGAATGAGGAAGTACAAGACGCAGCGCAGAGTGAAGAGAGAGGTTAGACATCAGGTATGGTATTGGCCAGATGACGAGAGATGCCTGGTTTCCTGCAGAAATTACACTTGCTATTCAGGCCAAAGAGTTCAATTTTTGTTTCATCAGACCAGAGAATTTAGTTTCTCGTGGTCTGAGAGTTGTTCAGGTGCCTTTTGGCAAACTCCAGACAGGCTGTCATGTGCCTTTTACTGAGGAGTGTCTTCCGTGTGGCCACCCTACCATACAGGCCTGATTGGTGGACTGCTGCAGAGATGGTTGAGGACTCTCCTCCCTCCACAAAGAAATTCTGGAGCTCTGTCAGAGTGACCATCAAGTTCTTGCTCACCTCCCTGGCTAAGGCCCTTCTCCCCCAATCGCTCAGCTTGGCCAGACAGCCCGCTCTGGGAACAGTCCTGGTTGCTCCAAGCCTCTTCCATTTATGGATGATGGAGACCACTGTGCTCAATGGGACTTTCAATGCTGTAGAAATTGTTCTGTACCCTTCTGCAGTTCTGTGCCTCGATACAATCCTGTCTCTGAGGTCTACAGACAATTCCTCGGCCTTCATGGCTTGTTTTGTGCTCTGACATGCACTGTTAACTGTGGAAGCTTATATAGACAGGTGTGTGCCTTTCCACGTCATGTCCAATCAAATGATCCATTTACCACAGGTGGATAAGTTGTAACATCTTAAGGATGATCAGTGGAAAAAAAAAATTTATTTTTTAAATTTTGATAAACTTGCAAAGATTTCACACAAACTTCTTTCACATTGTCATTATGGGGTTTGTTTGAAGAACTTTGAAGAAAACAATGAATTGAATACATTTTGGAATAAGGCTGTAACGCAACGTGGAAAAAGTGGCTCTGAATTCTTTCCAGATGCACTGTATGTGAACTGTATCAAGGATTAACTACAGTAATTTTGTCATTAGCTACTTGAAATACAGCTTGTCTACCTCATCAGTGAACTTGTAAATGGGAAGTACCTGCACATCAGTGGGGAGAACGCTGCAGAGCAACAGTTTCTGCATGGGCAGGTTGCTGGCTTTCACATGGTTCTGTGAAATTCCTGTAAATGTTCTTAGCAAGCCAGCTCGCACTGCCTGTGGTGGACTGTTGATAAACTTAATAAAAGACTAGAAGTAAAAATACAACATTTGCTCTAAGCTTGTGCGTGTGCTGTCTATAGGAGTAACACAATATCTGTGGAGGTGAAGACATTCAATAATGAATTCATAACATCATATTGTAGATAAAGCTTATGTAAAGGGTCACCTGTAATTTGTGTGGTGCTGTGCTAATTCACACTCTGAAAGTATCGTTGCGTATTCGATTTGGTTTCCAACAACTCATGCATGACCTTTGAACCCAGATGGGTTCAAAAGTTCACAAGTCAGGTGAAATAATCAAACACATTTGCAAACACAGAACAAATCACATTGTTATATCACATTAGAAGAATAAATGAAACAAAACTTATTAGACAAAAGCCAGGACTGTTTTCAGTTAGAGAGAACTGTTGGGCCTATACATTATGCATCTTGCTAAAGTGAATAAAATTAAAAAAAAAATGTAAAAGTTAATAGCGATAGTGTGATAGCAAGTTTTTATTTGTTATATGTGGCACCCTCTACCGGTGTGTTGGTATGCTGACACAATGGAGACTGAAGGAACTGTTAAAATGTGCAGGGGTATTCTAGTATTTG
This sequence comes from Helostoma temminkii, assembly GCA_900302695.1. NCBI lineage: Eukaryota > Metazoa > Chordata > Actinopteri > Anabantiformes > Helostomatidae > Helostoma > Helostoma temminkii. Next base: position 3,101 of record OMLM01012783.1, read on the forward strand.
TGGTCTCGGTATGAGCAATTGTACAACGGATTACGGTTATAAACTGTCAAAGTCCTTTGTGCTTTAGGTTAAGTCTGTATTTTGAAACTGTGTAGAATTGTGAAGTGTGTAGTTCGCAAAGATAAAACACTGAGATAAGGTGGTTGAGAAATATAACGTAATTATCCCAAAAAAAGAAAAAGTCGAACTCGGGTTTCTTCGGCTACCTCCGTCAACAAACCCCTTGTTCTGACCACCGATCCTAGATCAGTGACAGTACACGACATATATTTCGTGGTGTACTGTGATTGGTCCAGACACGCCATTCTGACGTCCAATGACAGACAGACATCTGTTAGCTGGAGCGACTCTAAAATATTCCCTTCCCATCTACAAGCGGTATTCGCGAGTCAGCACCGACGTTATCGTTGTTGCAAACTACAGCCAAGATGGGGAAAATGCAAGTTTTGTGTGTAGTTGCGGCGATATTAGCGGTATACTGTGTACATGCAAAGATTTACTTTCGAGAGGAGTTTCTGGACGGTGGTAAGTTGGGCACAGACATCTAACGATATAGTTAACGTTAGCAAGTCGTTGCAATCTTGTCTATTAGCCAACTGTTTGTCACAAATATCGTAGTGTTTTTTTTTGTTTTTTTGAGCGCTTCTGTTATAATGATGTGATTCTATCAAATATAGATATCTCTGGTCATTTTGCTAACTTTAAAATGAGTTGTGGGCTGGCTAACTTTAGCAGGGCCCCAAAGCTAGCAAATGTCGGCTAAAACTGTTGCCACTCAAGTTGCTAATTGTGGCGTGAATTAGCAAATAAAATTGTTTGTACCGATTGACAGTTGCATTTGGCATCATCAATGAACGAACACACAGTTTCTTAATATGATTTTTGGGGAATTACTCGAAGTATTTGAAAAACGCCCCCAAAGAGTTAACGTGAATCTTCAGCAAACCTAATGGTCGTTTTCTGTTCAGATGAATGGAGAAGTCGCTGGGTGAACTCCAAACACAAGTCTGACTATGGAGAGTGGAAACTGACAGCTGGTAACTTCTATGGAGATGCAGAGAAAGATAAAGGTAAATGAGGTCCTAATCCACCCATTGCTAACAATAATAACATGCTTTATTGAAGAAAAATACAATTATTGGTCATGCTATGAATCATTCATTATGGTTATATAATTAAACGTTTTGAGTGATGTGAAATTTTATCTGATTTGTGTTGGGTTCCTGATCTGTGAGACAAAGATAATCTAATTTGGTTTGTCTTACTAATATTTTACTTGCACTTTCTTCTTCAGGTCTGCAGACAAGCCAGGACGCTCGTTTCTATGCCGTCTCTTCCCGCTTTGAGCCTTTCAGCAATGAAGGCAAACCTTTAGTGATTCAGTTTTCAGTTAAGCATGAGCAAAAGATTGACTGTGGTGGTGGCTATGTAAAGGTCTTCCCTTCTGACTTGGATCAGACTGCCATGCATGGAGAATCCTCATACTACATCATGTTTGGTAAGTGAGTTTCACAATAGTAAAATATAATAACCGAGGAGTTACAAAACAGGATTTAATCATTATGTTTTTATTACTTAGGCCCTGATATCTGTGGCTACAGTACCAAGAAAGTCCATGTCATCTTCAACTACAAGGGCAAAAATCACCTTATCAAGAAAGAAATTAAGTGCAAGGTAATTCTGGGGTTTTCAAATTGAAATATTTATTTTAAAAAATGTATTAAGGTATAAGAATTACTGCTTTTGCATCAGCGGCCTAATCCACACTCATTTTGTTTTTCACAGGATGATGAGCTGACACATCTGTACACATTGATCCTGAATCCTGATCAGACCTACGAGGTGAAGATCGACAACGAGAAGGTAGAATCTGGCAGTCTGGAGGATGACTGGGACTTCCTGCCTCCTAAGAAAATTAAGGACCCTGAAGCAAAAAAACCAGAGGACTGGGATGACCGTGCCAAGATCGATGATGCTCAAGACACCAAGCCTGAGGTAAATAAGCTAACTACAATAATTCATACAGTTACTGCAGTTAATCAACCCCATCCTTTAAAAATAATGTGCCATTGTTCTGTTGTAAATGCCTTTTTTTTGTTTGTTTGTAGGACTGGGACAAGCCTGAAAACATTCCAGACCCTGATGCTAAAAAACCTGAAGATTGGGATGAGGATATGGATGGAGAGTGGGAGCCACCCATGATCCCCAACCCAGAGTATAAGGTAGGTTGAAATAGGATAGTCGTGGCTGGAGCTGATCCTTTGTCTTGTCTTCTTTGTTTGAGAAAAGCTTAATATTCACTCTGCTCCATTCTTTATCACAGGGAGAATGGAAACCCAAACAGATTGACAACCCTAACTACAAAGGAGCCTGGGTGCATCCTGAGATTGACAATCCTGAATACAGTGCTGATCCGAACATCTACAAATTTGGCAATATTGGTGTTCTAGGTCTTGATCTTTGGCAGGTGAGAGAGAGAGAGAAACACAATAATTTATTGTTAAACATATTAACGCTGCATAGATTTTAATGTAACATTTGTTACCGTTTGTCTCAGGTAAAATCTGGAACCATCTTTGACAACTTCCTGATCACAGATGACATTAAGGAAGCAGAAGATGTTGCAAAAGAGACATGGGGTGTGACAAAGGTATGCTGGAACTAAAAATCTGTTGGCATATTTTGTTTGTTTGCACAACAAACAGACAAACAAATGAAAGCTGTTATTGTGAGATGCATAATAGGTTAAGTCATTGTGAATGAAACTTTTCTCACAGGAACCAGAGAAGAAAATGAAACAGGAGCAAGATGACTTGAAGCGAAAAGAGGAGGAGGAGAAGAACAAAGAACAAGACACTGAGGCTGATGAAGACGAAGATGAAGATGTGGATGAGGAGGAGGAAGAAGAGGAGGAGGAGGAGGAAACAAAAGATGATTTAGAGGAGGCACTTTCAGAAATGGATGATGAGGAAGCAAAGGCTAAAGATGAGCTTTGAGCCAGTGGGGCTAGAGATTTTGCCTGTCCCTCCTACAGAAACTGTCCTATATTATCCAGGGGTATTGTGGCTGCTGTGCATCCTTTCCCTGAGATCTGGACACAACCCAGCTTGAAGTTGGGGGGGGCAAATGTAGTGAATGGGCGCTGTTGGGGGTTAATGGACTTAGTTTGTCTTTCATTTTGTCTTTTGATATTCCCCTGTTACCCCTGAGGCAAAGTTTGATTCTAAGATCTTCCATTCATCCACTTGTAATAACAGAATAAGGAGGCACTGACATACAAAGTTATCTTGATTTTCTAGGTCTACGTATCTATTTGCAGACTTTCTTGCACAGTGGCTCGTTCACTCGAGTATTTTGACAGTTGACCTCAAACTATGGAATCTGCAGATAATGATTGGCTAGATTTTAACTTTATTGTTGATGAAGGAAAACTTCTTTCAGCCTGGTGAAACATACCATAGAGTGCATATATCATAAGTCAAAAACATCCCAAAATACCAAGAGCAGTGAAACCTTAAGTAATGTAATTTATTTTGGTTATGTCTTTGGGCACTGACATTTTTTGTCCTTTCCACATGCTTTAGGACATAATTAAATGAAATGTTTAGACATAGATGAATCTTCTGTCATCAAATGCACTCATTTTCTGCATTGAAATAGCATAAATACAGTATATCTTCACACAATAGGATCTGCATTGTATCCTGAAAGGATGGGGAGCCCCTGCTGTGACTCATGACATCACTAAGGGTCACACACTTGTTTGTATTGGACAGAATGTTATTGATACCAAAGTTTTTATTAAAAGGCTATAACCTTAATATCTGGTCATATTTTGTACTGCATTTGCACCCGAAGTATGTTGGTTAAATGTGAATTCTGTCTTTAACTTGACAATTCTGTGACATACAGTACCTATAAAACATATTCATCCTGTTGTTTTTTAACATTGAATAATAGATGACTCAAATTTACATCTCTACAAAAGTTTACAAATTACAAATATAAAACTGAAACTAAGCCCTATTGACTATCACTTCATTTATGATAAATTGATTGAACACCAATGACAATTGTATAAAAAAAATGTTAAACTAAATTACAGATTTCGTTTTACCAAGATTTGATAAACCTTTAAAACTTTGGGAATATTAACATTCATATCTGCTGCCCCAATTTAGGTTTCTGGTCAACTGCCTGTTTTATTTACTGTCTCAATTTCCTCAGTGGCTAATAAACCTCCAATCCCTGCAGGTTGCAAGTGTATGATTAGTACTTCAACAGCAGAAGAATTTTCTAGCTGCTCTAAAACCTCTGGACAGCCCCTCCTCTTACACATCTAGGGGAGCTGTTAGTCTTGTTCACCTCCAGAACATTTTGGATTCTATTGCTGCACTTCCAAGCAAACTATCCAGGTCACAATCTGACCCTTGGCTAAATTACCCAACTCAGGCACTGAGACAAAAATGTCATCAGGCTGAATGCAAATGGAAGAACTTCTTGTTTCTCTTCATTATCTATGGGACAGCCTATCAAGCTACCAGAAAACAGCTAAATCAAAGTACCTTTGCAACATTGTAGTCAATAATTATCATAAACCTCAGGTGTTGTTTAGTACAATTAACTTGTTTATTAACCTACATACTACTGCTTCTCACCTTGAGTCTTCCATGAAAACTTGTGAGAAGTTTCTTAATTATTTTATTGACAAAATCAACAATGTCAGGCTGTGTTTTACTGCTTCTCTCCCTGATCCAGCTGTTATTCCTGTGTGTTTAGCTGTTTGTGATCATTTTAAGACAGTGTCTCGGTCTGAACTAGATGATTTGGTTCAGCACATAAAAAACATCCCAGTGTTCTCTGACACCATGCCTACAAGACTGCTTAAAGATGTTCTAACCCTTCTTAAGAAGCCAGCTCTAGACAGTTCACTGCCTTCTAAATTCAGACCTGTTTCTAATTTTACATTATTGTTAAAAGTTCTGGAGAAGATTCCTGTCATTCCTGAGAGACAATGGTATTGAGGATAAATTTCAATCTGGATTTAAGTCACAACACAGCACAGAGTCTGCATTTCTAAAAATTAAAAATGATATTTTGTAGGCAAGAAATGCTTGGGACTTTGTTCTGACAGTGCTCTTAGACCTTACTGCTGCATTTGATACAGTGGATCATGAAATCCTCTTGTCTCGTCTGGAGCACCATGTGGCAAGTCAGGGTACTGTCCTTAACTGGTTCAGATCATATCTTAGTAATAGAAGCTTTGCTGTTACTATTTGTGTCTGTTCCTCCTCTTCAGTTCCCCTCTCTTGTGGTGTCCCCCAAGCCTCTGTTCTCGGTCCACTTCTATTCTTATTATACATGCTTCCATTGGGGTCTATCTTAAAGAACTATGGTTTGTGCTACCATTGCTATGCTGATGACATTTAGATATTTCTACCTTTAAAGGCAAAGGAAGGCATGCCACTTCAACCTTTGTTTGACCGTCTGAGGGATTTAAGAGCATGGCTGGCACCAAACTTTTTACATCTTAATGAAGGCAAAACAGAGTGCATGCTGTTTGGTGACTCGGCTACCATAGTGCCCTTTGACCAGGGTCTTGAGTCTCTGGCTCCACTCCAACTGTAAAAACCCTAGGAGCGATGTTTGATAATGACCTGAGATTTGATAAACAGATCAATGCAGTTGTCAAGCCATGCTTTCTCTAGCTGAGGTTTTTAAGCAAGGTCAAATCATTGCTTTCTTTTAATGACTTTAAAATCGCAATTCATGCTTTTATGAGTTCCAGCTTGACTACTGTAATGCCCTGTAAGCTGGAGTTAATCAGACATCACTTGCTCGTCTGCAGATGATTCAAAATGCTGCTGCTCGTTTTTTGACGAATACAAGAAAGTTACTAAAGCACATAACCCCCGTTCTGGCCTCTCTTCACTGGCTTCCATTTCATTTTAGAATTGATTTTAAGTTATTGATCTTTGTTTTCAAGGCTTTAAATGGACTTGCTCCACATTACCTCAGTGAATTGCTGCTGTGGCACAATCCAGCAAGATCACTCAGGTCTTCTAATCAATTTCCTTTAGAAGTCCCAAGGGCCAAACGCAAACGTTAGGGTGATCATGCTTTCTCTGTGTTAGCTCCTAAATTATGGAATAGCTTACCTCTGGATGTCAGAGCAGCACCAGACCTGGTAGCTTTTAAATCATTGCTAAAAACACATTTATTTTCTTTAGCTTATAATGCATAGTGGGAGTCTGATACTGTCTTTTAATAATAGTTTTGATGTCTTCTCTATTTTAATTTGTGTGATTCTTTTATTTATTTTACTTATTTATTCTGTTTTATGTAAAGTATATTGGTCAACAAGATGTTGTGCTATATGAATAAACTTGATTTGATTTGATTATGACACAGTCCACAGTCCATTTGCACAACTCATTAAGTCACTTGTCATTTGTTTTAAATGTTAAATTAATTTATTTAAGATTCAGAAATGTTATTATGGACGTGAAACCAAAAATGATCATAAAAACAATCATGTCATGGTAGAATGTAAATATTCACTTCTATCACTTCACTGACAACAAAATAAGCTTTACACCAGATTTATCAATCTGTACATTAGTTCCTGTTTTCTTATTGATACTCTTCCTCATTCTATAACCAGTTATAAGCTATAATCAGTCCTAAAACATTGGATTGTCTCAAATTGCTCCTCAATTTTTATATAATTTATTCACTTATCTGTTGCACAGATATTATAACTATACAATAACTGTTCAAACATTGTACATGGATTCCTACCGTCAATGTAACAAAACATATTGGCTTCTTATGCCATATGCACTTAACCCTCCTTTTCATACCTCCATATAATCATATTTATGTCAGTGATTATTTTAGTTTCAGTTGTCTTAATTATGAGTATTTTATAATTTTGCTTTGCTTTTTTTTTTTTTTTTTTTTTT